>VMDO01002479.1:91222-167227 GCA_007922755.1 Pedetes capensis
TGGAAGCAAAAATGGCCAAACTGCGTCTTACATATTTCGGACATGTAGTCAGGAGAGAACAATCCCTGGAGAAGGACATCATGTTTGGAAGAGTGGCAGGTCAACGGAAAAGAGGAAAACCCTCCACCAGATGGATTAACACAGTGTCTGCAACAATGGGCTTAAACATAAATAAGATCGATTGCCTGGCACAGAATCGGCGAGTGTTTCGATCTGCTGTACACAGGGTTGCTATGAGTCGGACTTGACTCGACGGCACCTAACAACAACAACAAGGGGAAAGAAGACACTCAGAATAGAGCTCACAAATATACTCTCATTTTAATATTCTGTATTCTGATAAACATGGTCTTGTGTTATGAAGTGTTGTCTCCAACACTATGCTTCTAGAATTTTACCCCATATTTAATATTTGCTAGAAATGTAGGATTGAGAGAAGGATGTGGCAGTCCATTCACAAAGCAATCATGAAACATTCAGCCATTGAAAACTCTGTGAGGGTCACTATGAGTCAGACTCAACTCAAAGGCACCTAACAACAACATAAATGTAGGATGAGCTGTCTGTCATTCCTTAAAGGAAGCTATATTTTATTTCTAATTTTAGAAGTTGGTTCCTTTTTCATATTTTTCAAATATACTTTTGAAAAAGCAATTGCTGTTTTAAATATTTAAAATATTGTTGGAAACGAAAACTTTTTCAGTAAGGGAAGAATGCAAAAGTAAATTTTAGAATTCATATACTATCAGACCTCTGTATTATTTTGAAGATTTTGAAACTTAGAACTACTAGGTCAAATCAGATGCAGAAGATACAGAGGGTAAATAATATTTCATACTAAGTTGACAACATTAACCACTTAACCTGCAAATATGGAGTAAATATATGACCAACATATAATAAACAACAATACTGTTCACATGCTAAGAACAATTAATTCTGTGCCTTAAATGTTATTGGGATTATATATGAATGGTTCATGTAGTGTTAAGGTTAAAAAATATCTTTATTTGGGGATGTCAGTGGTAGAACTCTTGCCTAGCATATGCAAGGTTCTGGGTCAATCTTCAGCACTGCAAAAAATTTAAAAATCTTCATTGAAAACAAAATATCTAAATACTTTGCAACTCAGTTTCTGAATACAGTTGTCCCTCTAAATCTGTGAGTTCTACATTTATGGATACAACCAGCTGAAGATTGGTAAAATTTTGGAGGGGAAATTGCATTTGTACTGAACATAGAGATTTTTTTCTTATCATTTTTTTAACAATACAGTATAATACCTATTTACAAGGAATTTACATTGTAAAGATATGAAAAGTTATTTAGAAAGTTAACATATATGAGAGGATGTGTGTATTTTATAGGCAAGCAGTACACCTTTTTATGTAAAGGACTTGAGCATCTATAGATCTTAGTATCCATGACGGAGTCCTGCAAATGATTCCCTTGTGTACCAAGTGAAGACTGCAGTAGATAATTAAATTAGTTTCAATGTTGTTTGTGTTTAATGAGTTAATTTTATAAAACTACAGGAAGTTATAAAAGATAGTTTATACTAAATTATATAAAAGCAAAAACTATAACATCTTACATGCAGCTGAATGGCATGTAAATCATAGAAATATGATTTGGGTTCATTCACTTTCCTTGCACACCAGATTATCTATATCAGTTTTCATTTTCCGCACCCCTTCATGAGTGTCTCCAAGAAAATCAAATTACTTTTCTAGCCTGTCCTATCTTTTTCCAGGGAGCCACCTTCAGGATGCCTTGCAGATCTTGAAAATTTAGTTTATCTTGACCTATGCCATTTTATTTTGTAATGCAACACATTCTAAAATTATGTAATAGTTGTGGTTTATTTTTGTGCCATTTAACCTCCTGTCCATAAGTACCTCCTCTTCCGTTCATTTTTATAATTAGACTGAAATAAATCACTTGGTATACTTTTGAACCTAATTTTCTCTTTTAATATAATTTAAGAACAATTTTTATATTATAGTATAAATCAATATTTAAATAAGGGTGTAAAATGTCATAAAATTTGTTTATATTATTCTTGTCAATGATTCTAAACTGGATTCTAAATCTAAATTGGAATTTTAGATTTTTTCAAATTTCCTCTAATTCAAAATGAAATGATTGTTTTATATATCCTGAGAATATGATCAAAATATACTATAATCCAGAAGTCAATTCTAAAAACATCAAGTCATCCAGTTTCCCATTTTCTATATCCTTCTAACAAGGTTCTCTCAACCAAAAATAGATTCATTTCAGAAAATTGAGGTGTATTCAGGTAAAGTAGCTTGCCAAAGAGCATGTGGCCAGTTCAGAGATCCAGGCCACCTACCTCCATTAGAAGAGGTTGACTCTCATAATCAAATTCCTCAGGATTGGAGCTCATTGCCAATAAAAATTGGTTGCCAAAGTGCCCTTCAACAGACGAATGGATTAAAAAACTATGGTGTATATACACAATGGAATACTACTCAGCAATCAAGAAAAATGAAATAAGGTCATTCGCAGCAAAATGGATAGAATTAGAGAAAATTATTTTGAGTGAACGAACACGAGCTCAGAAAGAGAAACAACACATGTTCTCACTCGTATGAGGGAGCTGATTCAAAATTACAAGAAGGAAAAATCCTATTCAAAGGTCCGATCATAATAAAAGGGGGGGGGAGATAAGAATGATGTCAATATAAATGGACTAGAAATCGCATGTAATTGTTCTAACAAGATAAAAACAAAGACCACTACAGGAAAAGTTTCTTAAACAGAACTGGAACCCAAGGACATACAGAAAAATACTACTAAGTAAAAGATAGAGAAGACTTAGATGGGAAACTTAGATGGGAAGGGTGGGAGGGGGGAAGCATAGAGGAGGGTAAGGGGTAACCTATATATGATGAATAATGTTTATCAAAATGCATATATGGAAATGTCACATTGAAAAGCATGTCAAAATGAATCACATTAAGATGTACATTAAAAATTTCTAATAAAAAAAAGGGCTGGGATTTAGCTCAGTGGGTAGAGTGCTGTGCTGCAGTCTCTGAGGCCCCGAGTTCAATTCCCAGCACCGCAAAAATGGGAGAAGGGCCTGACAATCCACTCCCAAGGCAATCCCGAAGCACTCAGCCATTGAAAACCCTATGAGGGTCGCTATGAGTCGGATACCGACTTGACGGCACCTAACAACAACAACAACAATTTAAAAAAAAAGAAAAAAAAGAAAAAGAAACAAAAAGAAAATTGGTTGCTACCATTGTGACAGTGTTTACTCAACCAGAAAATTCTCTCACATAGAAAAACTGGAGAAAGGCTGCTCGCATTTTGTGCTAAAATACATGGTGACATTCTTACCCACTAGTTGGTTCTTTTCCACAGAATTTACTTAGGAAGTAGCTCTGGCTCAATCCAGCAAAACTTTCATTAGGATCTGTTACCTGTAAGGTACATATAAAACAGATCCAGACAGGAACTGCCGTGCACTAAGCCAAATGCCTACCCAGGAGCCAACTTAATGCCCTAAATATCCTGTTCTAATTTAGCCAAATTTTAGGAGATAAGCTTAAAAGAGCAGAATATATTTTATCCAGAATGTTAACAGTTCAACGTTATACTTGAAAGATTTACTAGAGAGCAGGGTTATAATGCGCCAGGTAAGCATTAGGTCCTGAGGAAAGGGGTTTTCTGGAATCATTCTGCATCCCAAACTCTGGAGTTAAGTTGGTTTGAGTGTGTCTTGGGATGAGTTCTCAGCATGCCCTATTCAGCAAGCTCATGTTACATGTGAGTTGCTGATTACTTTTATACTGAAAGAAGCTTTCTTAGACCTAGTATTCTAAGTTTAATGCATCAAATTTTAAGACAAAATCCAGATTGAAACAGATTGCTGTCTATTTAAGTAGAAAAGCTGGCTTAATTGCAACTAAAAAGAAAAACATTTCTAGACTAAAAAAAAAAAAAAGGCGAAGAACGGGAGCAGTAAGAGTGAGAGAAAAACATATCTGTTGGAAAGAGCCAAGACACACAACTTAGGAGAGAACATCTCCACCCAACAGGAAACCCAACTAACTGTAAAAACTACCACAGAAATGGAAATGCTAGAAGACTCCTCATTGTATCATCAGAGCTAAAGACTCATAGGTGTTTAGGGCTGGAACATTCATCCCTGGAGGTGCTCATCTCCTTGGTGACACTGAGTTCCTGTGTATTTACAGCCTGTGAGGGTGACACAGTGACTCAGAGTTCTATAAGAAAATGTTATGTGTGTATGTGTTTATTTATCTATTTCAGCATTTATTGAATGCCAGCACCATGAGGACATTTTGAAGAAGAGCAGTTTTGCCCAAGGGTCTCTGAGCAATTAGATTTGGATTTAGATCAACAAAAACAATCCATACTTTTAAGCCCACACAGTTGAAGAACAGAGAGGAAATTCATGATAAAACACAAAGCTCTCCTGATATTGTAAATTCAGGGTTGTTTTTGTTTGTCTTAGACTTGCTATTAATTTGATGAGTGTGGTGACTCTTTAGAAACTTCTGAAGAAAATGGGGGAAAAGTCATTGAATGGAAAAGGAACTCCTTACTCTAAGAATTCATGTTATTGTGCATCTTTGAATCAGAAAGATATGGACTAGAATCTGGGGTCTTAATTCGTTAACCGTTTATCTTGGAATCATGCACCAGGTTATGTTACTTCTATAATATATACTTTCCTCATATGTAAAGTGGAGATATTTTCATATAGTCATGGAAAGGAATAAATGCAGGGCATACAAAAAATGACTTAGAATAAACATTATGAGGAATCAACAGTTTCCCTCCCAGGACATCATAATTTTGCCATCCTGCATTGTTGCTTGACACACAAGATATTTTAGACAATATAATAACATGTTTGGAAACTAGGAAAAATATTATAATTTTTTCTTCAGAAATATTTTAATAAAGCATTAAAGATACCCCTATACCCTAATGCATTGTTCAATTCAAGCTTAATATCTTTAAGGTATATTCCAAAACTGAGACAGTGTCCATGTGAATTAATATGTGTGCATACTTACAGATGTGACACACTGGATACCTTTTTCATATCTTTAAAGAGTAATATCTATGTCCCTAAATATGCTCTTGTTACATTCATTCATTCTAGCTCTCTATTCCCAGTTATGGCCTGTATCTGACCCAAGGCAGTCTATTTGTGGATACCTTACATCTAAAAGGATAGAGGACTTGAAATAGAAACAAAAGGACATAATAGTTAAAAGCACCAGGGTCACACAGGGGATAATGTCATTTAAAGATGATAAGATCAAGGATGTAGTATGGCACTTAGTCATAGGAAATAGGTGGAACCACGTGGCTATTCTAGGAGGAGAGCAGACGCCATAGTTCAAGGAGCAAAAATAAAACCAAAGGTAACTCACAAGAGTTATGCACATGGAAAACAACATTTCTTAGATTTATTTTAATTAGAAGTAGAAGATGTAAGAAAAACATGCAAGAATGAATCAGAGCACAAAGAGGGAAATTATGGAGCTAGGCTATATTATATATACTTGGATGAAAGTCATGCCTATCTCCTGCATTTCAATTACATTTGGTGATTTTAACACTTACTAATTGCCATGGGTCTCTTGCACTTTAAGTATATATTTTGCAAAAACAAACATGTTATGAGCACAGATCTCACAGGTTAGGTGTACTATTTTTAATCCTCTTTCATTTTTTCTTTTATTTTTCAGGTTGTCATGAACTTCCTGTATTTTTGAGTAACATTTCATTTTATCTTCAAGTTTTTTAGGATTATAGTTTCTGAAATGGTTTTAGACAATGATTTCTATTTCTCAATTACGTTTCTGAATTGAATAAAATTCACAGAAACAGAACTGACTTTTTATTTAATGTTTAATTATGAAACGTCAAATATCAATTTTATTCTTGTTCTGTACATAGATACAATTTTATTTTTATTATTATTGAATTGATCAGTAAGGTCAGTAAATTGAATTATAAGCACAGACTGTGGGAGATGATAATCTCAAAGTTAGCCAACTGCACATGTAGATGAGTCAGCTTAATGTAAAATGAATTGATGGGCTAAAATGACCACATTTTAATTTAAAAATGCTCAAAATGGTTGTTCAGGGAATCTTGGGTTACATTCACCCAATGACAAAATCAAAACATAAGCTAATGATAGATGCAATCATCTGTTTCAAAATACAGGTAGCCAAATGGATTTTTTATTTCACATATATGGTCTTTAATCTCTTAAATTCAAGAGATTTGCAAATTTGCAATGGATTCAACTGTTGCAGTTAAGTTTTGTGTTGTCCTCTTTTTAGGTGGATCTTCTTGTTCCTACCAAAGTGACTGGCATCATCACACAAGGAGCTAAAGATTTTGGTCATGTACAGTTTGTTGGTTCATACAAACTAGCCTACAGCAATGATGGAGAACACTGGACTGTATACCAGGATGAAAAGCAGAGAAAAGATAAGGTAAGTCATCCAGATGGTTGAAGGACAAGGTTCAATTCAAGCTTGATTAAATAAATATCTTATATATTCATACTGAAAAAATGGCTACATACACTAAACATCATGCTAATAAAAGTCTCTAAAGAGAAGCACTGCAAAGGAGTTTATAGTGGAGTATATAATAGTGCAAACTATAGAAAAACAAACTGCTTTACTGATAACATTTCCCATATTATCAATTACCTAAGATATTTATTGTTGGTAGATGCCATTGAGTTGAGTCTAACTCATAGTTATCCTATGTACAAAAGAACAAAACACTCTCCAATTCTATGCCAGGCACATGATCTTTTTTATGTTTAAACCTATTGTTACAGTCATTGTGTCAATCCACCTAGTTGAGGGTCTTTCTTTTTCCTTTGATCTGCCACTCTCCCATACATGATGTACTTCTCCAAAGATTGGTTCCTCCTCACAACATTTCCAAAATACATCAGACATAAATGGCTATATAAAATTCCCTATATATTTTATGGGCTGGGATTTAGCTCAGTTGGTAGAGCGCTGCTCTGCAGTCTCTGAGGTTCCGAGTTCGATTCCCAGCACCGCAAAATGGGAGGAGGACGTGGCAACCCACTCCCAAGGCAATCCCGAAACAGTCAGCCATTGAAAACCCTATGAGGGTTGCTATGAGTTGGACTCGACTGGATGGGACCTAACAACAACACAACAACAATGTATTTTATACATTTGATAGAAAGTTGACAAATTTGTCATAATGCACGTGTAATATTTACTCCTGGTACACATTGCAATTATTTTATTATTAAAATAAATTACTGATGTTAGAACATTCATTGGATTAAAATATTTCAAAAATAAATTATTTAAAAATATTTCATATTTCCTTGATCGTGTAGACAAGAAGGAATTTTAGAAACAAATTTTGACATTGTATTGTTGTTGTTAGGTGCTGTCGAGTCAGTATCCGACTCATAGCAACCCTCTGTACAACAGGGGAAACACTATTGTCAGTGCTTCTCTGCTGTTCATCGGATTTTCAATGGCAGATTGATTTTTGGGAGGGGGTTGCCAGGTCCTTCTCCCAAGCCTACAGCTTCTGGTGTTCCCAGGCATTCTCCCATCCAGGTACTAACCGGGCCCGACCCTGCTTAGCTTCTGAGATCTGATGGGATCGGAAGCCATAGGACTACAGCTGCAGGCGACATTATATTAGTTCATCAAATAAAAAAAATCCTCTGCTCAATTTTCTTGATTTTCATTTAATTCCTAGACTTGTTTAATTTTTCTTTGAAATGCACAATCCATTTTGATAACTGTGTGTGTGTGTATACATACACAGCATACAGTTCCATGCATGCCATTT
This sequence comes from Pedetes capensis, assembly GCA_007922755.1. Classification (NCBI taxonomy): domain Eukaryota; kingdom Metazoa; phylum Chordata; class Mammalia; order Rodentia; family Pedetidae; genus Pedetes; species Pedetes capensis. Next base: position 99,110 of record VMDO01002479.1, read on the forward strand.
CTAACTTTTTTTCAAGTTATCATTTTGAACATACTTTCATTGTATCTACTGGGACCAATTTCTGTGGGATCCTGGAGAATGAAAGTGCTAAGCAGTAATATCAGTGCCTAATTAGGATCAGATATTAAAATATAGTCTTAATTGAACTAATGACATTCAACTAATTCATTGCTTCCAATGCAAAGAACTATGTGCACAGAACTGTAGCCTTCTGAAGACACGAACAAAATTCTTAACTCAAGGATTTTGAGGAGAAAAACAGTAAATTCTTTCATACATGTTAACTATTTCAAAGTTAACACTAAATTTTTCTTGTTAAATAACTCTTTTGTTCCCTTGCTGTTATTGCTCCTTAACCAATAAAGAGGTTGAAAATATCTTTCTTTTTTCAAGTGTTCAAGACAGAGAATTTATGAATCTCCCCAGAAATATTCAGCATAGAGTGGCTGTTTTAGTGAGTTATTACTCTGATTTAATTCACCCAACTACATTTTAGTAGAGACATGTTTTTAGGTTCTGATGTAGATAGCCTTATCTATTTGCACTTTAACATCTCAAAACATATCCATTTAACATCTTAAGACACACATTTTACATTTTAAAATCTCAGAAGCTGGTGTTCTTACTTTGTCACAATACCCCTTGAAGAATATATAACAAAAGGATCTCTTATAATCAATGGCATCTTAGATCGAATGAATATTAGATATTTTGTAAAACTATCTTCAAATTTATTTTATGAGCTATAAACAAATGTTTGCCATACTTTATTATAAATAACTATTTCAGTTCCTGTCTTTCATCTTTTGCAATAGGTACTATGAAACATAGAGAGTATATGTTTGATAAGATGAAGTTCTTTAAACTTTGTAAGTTATACAGCCTTAAAATCAATTTTAAGACAGATAGGTATTTTCATCTATTGTCTATATGAAATGTTCACTAAAAAGCTTATCTATGATAGTAAAATCCTGATATGGATTATTTAGGAAAGAAACTTATAAGAAAATATAGTGAAACCATTCAACTGTTGAAATACTATCTCTATATTAAGCATTAAACTTAATGATTATATGTGAATATTTTAAATTTTTTTCCTTTATTGATAGACTAGGAATTTACTTATTAATGCATTTTATTTCATTATCTGTCTGAAACATATGCAAATTTTTCTGTCAAGTTTATCAAGTGGCTTGATAGTATTCAAGTTTTCTATAGCTTCACTGATTTTCTACCTAATTGTGCTGTCAATTACTGAGAGAGGAATGTGGAAATCTCCACTATAATTATGGATTTGTCTCTTTTTCCTAAAGGGACTGGGGTTTAGCTCAATTGGCAGAGTGTAACTCTGTACTCTCTGGGGACCTGGGTTCGATCCCCAAGCACCACAAAAACAGAAGAAGGACATGGCAATTCACTCCCAAAGCAATCTCCAAACAATCATTGCAAACCCTATGAGAGTTGTTATGAGTTGGACCCAACTCGAGGGCACCTAATAACAACATCTCATTACTTTCTTTTCTTCACACGTTTTGAAGATGTTAACTGAGAAGGCAAGTCAGCAAGTCTGGCAGGTCTAGGATTTCTCCATGGAAGACTGACAGCAACAAATATTACCTTGGTTCATTTATGTTCAGTGTATAAAATAATTTATATGAATTACAAATTATAGTATAAAATATAAACATAGTTTATGAAAAGTAGAGAATATAAACATAGATATTAAAGTGCACCTTCAAGATGTGAAGGTGGGCAGCAGTGAAGGGCAACTGCTGCCTGGAGCTGAGGTCACATGTGTTTTTTATAGTGAAATTTGGACCCTCAGGCAAGGAAACATTTCTGGGGTCTATGTCTGGAATGGGCTGATGGGATCCCCAAAGCCTTCTAAGGAATGGGCCCAGAAGCAGACATTTCAAAAGGTGATGAATCCAGATGACTGGTATCTTGATAAGAGAGCAAGCTCTATTGAACAACATCCTTTTCACTTCCTTTGGTGGCTGAATCTCACATAGTCCTTACCATTTTTCATGGCTAAATGCAGGAGTGATTTTAGTCCTCTGTTTTCCCCTTATAGTGAAGCACTGACCATTAACTAAAGGTATTTGTCTCAAAGGGAGCTTACATTGATATTCATATCTCAAGTGGCTGGGAAGCATATTGCTAGAAAGCACATGGCTGGAAATAGGTGGCTGCAAGGTCCCTTAATTCCCTTTCTTCTTGCTTTTTACCCTCTAATAGTCCTGTTAAAATATATATAAATAGCATTTTATTGTGCTTTTGATAAAATTACACTTCTATCATGTAATGTTTTTGCTCTGAAATCTGCATTGTCTCGTATTATTAGAGGTATTCTAGATTTCTTTTCATTATTTCCATATATTTTTGACCCTTTCAACTTACCTATACTCTATAATTGTTCTGTGCGGTATATAGTTGGATCTCTTTTTTCCAGTCTGATTATTTCTGCTTTTTAACTGGAACATTTAACTCATTTATATTATATAAGTATTGACATAAATGAGTTTTGATTAATCATTTTGTTATTTATTTCCACTTGTAATATCTTTTCTTTGTTTTTCTTTTGTCTTGTTTGCTCTCTTTTGGGTTAATTAAAATTTTTAATAATTTTTATTTCATCTCTTTTGTAGACTTATTAGCTACAATGTTATGTTATTTAGTGATTGCTTTAAAATTTGTGGTGTACATTTTAACCTTATGAAACTTACCTTCAAATGATTGGATAGCCCCAGGAACATACTTCCATAATCACAAATAAAAGGGATTGTAACTATAAACTCATGTACTTAGGAACCGTGATTTTTTTTTATTTGTTGTATTTTTTGAGGCAAGGTCTCGTTTCCGGATTAAGTCTGGTTTCAAATGTACAGTCCTCCTGCCTCACACTCCTAAATTCTAAGATTAGAGGTGTGAACAACTATGTCAGGCAGGGAGCCATGTTTATTATAATACATGATGTGGATATTACCAAAATAAGTTTTACAGTAATGAGATAGGCTCCCCCAACCAACTTAATATATTGCAAGATTGACATATGCTTTTTACTGAAAAGAATGAGAATATAAGCCATAATTCTCATATAAGACAAAATTCACCTTGTTATCTACACAGTGTAATTATTTTGAAAAAGTAGTTTAATACTATAAACATTTCAACTTCAGCTAAACTCAGTTTAATAAAATATTACAATTAATTCGGAGTGGGGTTTAGCTCAGTTGGTAGAGTGCCACTCTGCACTCTCTGAAGCCCTGTGTTTAATCTCAAGCAGGGTGAAAATGTGTGAAGGACATGGCAACTCATTCCTGAAACAATCCTGAAAACAATCAGCCATTGAAAACCCTATGATGGTTGCTATAAGTCAGACCTGACTCGATAGCACCTAACAACAAACAATATAAGTAATTGTGTACAATGAAGAAAACCCCAAAATAAGTACACAGTTTATTACTGAAGGACACAACTGACACCAAGAGACTGTAATATACAAATGCAGAGTAACACTTTATGTAGAAGAAGGAGCTACAGGGCAGTGGACCTCTACATTTCTACAAAGATGGAAATTTTTAAAAGTAAACATGAAAATGTATTGCATATTCTCTTAAACTCTTAGAAAGAGAATATATATATATTATACATATTGATCAATATTAAAATATTGTCCTTTGTTATTGTTATCAGTTACTTACTAGATATTTTACTTATAATTATAGGTATCCTTCATAGATGTGCTCTTTCTTTAGAAAGACCCAGCACAACTTAGCAACTAATTTTTTCTAAGTTTGACTGAGCTATCTCTAATTGATTCTTAACATTAATTTCATCTCATTTTTCATGATTGCTTTGTATTTTAAAAAAGAAATGTCTTCAATATTTACAAGTGATAATCCAACTATAGCCTTTGATGCAAATAAATACAATAAATGTATTAAATATTTCAGGGCAAAAGATATGCACATTTCAAATGGAAATATTTATGAGTGAAGGTTCTTGTTTTTTGTCCCTTCTGATTTTATTGACTATTTGCTTTAATGGATTTGGGACATGTGAGTATAGAAGTCTAATGTAGATCCAGACACAAAATTACTTCAATAAAATAATCTCCAAATAATAGTGAATTCTAGATTTACAATAAGCAGTGTGAATGAAATTCTAAAAATATATGAATGTCCTTTCTGTTTTTCATTAGTCAGAACTGGCTAAGTTTCAGGAAAGCAATGTCAAAAATTACATATGTATGTTGGAGTTTCCAAATATGCATATGGATATGTGTGCATACTTATGCATATATACATACCAAAAGTCAATTGAAGAAAAATATTTGCCTTGCTCCTTTCATTAAGATATCAGTTTCTAACTACCCTCCCTTAACATTCAATAGACTGTAATTTACTTTAGTATTCTGTTTTTAACAAAATTCCACATTGAATCTTGAGTAACAGAGCCTGTGATGACACACACTCTCATTACAGTCTATTTCTTATTTTATATTCTTATATTCTTAAATAGAGCTTATTCTATTTAAGTTCTTATTTTCCTCTCTCTAGTGTACAGTATTTTCTCACATTTAACTGACTTTTATATGTCTGCACAACATGGATTCAGCTACATTTTTTTATTTGAAAGTCAAATGTTCCTTTACTCTTATGAAAGTGACATTTGTTTTATACTCTTGGAGCTTTTTTTTTTTACTGTGTTTTAGCAGGAAAACTGCAAAACTTGACAGATACTTTTAGTATTTAATTTTTTCAGGTTATAAGCCAAAGTAAAACAATAATAAATTTTAGGAAGAGTACATATATGGAAAATTATAAATTAAAAATTGGTTTACTCATCCAATATATTAGTCATATGTCATGACATTTAAATAAACCCAAATTCACACTGTAGGAGCTTTTTTCTTTGAGGAATAAGGTAGCTCGTAATATTTTATTTCATTTTCTCCCTGAAATTGTCCAGGTTTTTTTAGAGCATAAACTGAAGAAAAGAAACATTACCCAGATTTTTCATAAAATAAAATAAAACCCATGATTCCAATAAGACTTTGTTGGTCCCTAAAAATGAATGACACAACATTCACCTGGAAATGTACTACAGTATCTTGGGGAACTCATCTTGGTAAACTTCTCATTCAGTAAATCACACGCAAAATTGTCTGATTATAACACTCATGGAAAGTGACTAATAAAAAAAATACAGATTTCTGGGTCCTGCCTTAAACTCTCTGAAGAGAAGCTGAGAGTTCTGAATGTTTATAGAGGCCCCTGCTAATACGAATAATAAGCAAGAGTGAGAAAAAAAATTATTCTGATACCAAACACTAAAATTAAAGTTTTGAAATAAGCATAGTATTGTATTTTTCTAATCACAATGGTATTATAATTCCTTAGGACTCTAACTAGTTGATGGAGGTCAATATGAATCAATGTCTCCAAAAATAGTTTGGATTTTAGTAAGTTTGCCAATTCCCTTGTGAACAACTGAAATTAAACACTTATTAGTGTTCAACAAATTTTAAGTTGAAACCAGAGATTTAAGTAGTTATGAATACAGATTAAGTGGGAGACCTCCTAGAAGGAGGTGACATTTATATTCAGTCAATCACATGTCAGAAGACTGTTATTGTCCACTCTGTGCCAAACACTGTATGGGAAAAAAATCTGAATGTGACATAGCAAAGAACCACCAGTCTAATGAGGAGCTCAGGAAATATGCCCAAAATCTTTGGTTTTAGCTTTAAAGAATCAAAATGCAGCCTACCAAGTGTAATGTCTCATAAAAATCATTCCAGGGAGGCAGCAGTATTACTGGAGATTAGCAGGAAACACAGAGAGTCAGGTCCAGAGCAGGAGTCTGGGAATTTGGCAACACAACCCTGGTCCTTGCACCTGGCATATAAATGAATTTGTACTGGACACAGAGGTTACAGTAGAGAGTATAGATGAGGTTTATTAAAAAGACAATACACCATTAAGAAGTAATTACAGACAAGGTACCTGGAGAAGCTTAGATAAACCTGGAAAGAAACTTGAAATAAATTGGGTCTTTAGGGCAAATCTGCATAAGGATATTTCTGTTTCCCAGGGAAAGGCAAAGTCCAAGAGAACAGAGTTAAGCAGGCTTCCAGGGGGAAAAGTGTCTTAGGCAGACACAGAAGAAGATGGTGGGCACAAGAAAAGGGTGAGGCATGCATGTGGTTGCTAGAGAAAGAAGAGGAGAGCAAAAGGCAAGAAGTGAAGAGGAAAACAAGGAAAAGAGGGAGTGGGTGTGTGTTTCTCTCACTTTTATTCAAAGTAGGGCACACCCAGTGTGACATTAGCCATGGGCACCCAGTTCTGGGCATCCAGTGTGATGTGAGTCTGGGGTCTTTGTTTTGTAAATGGCTCAGTGCCTTGGATTAGTGTGGGGCCCATTAGAAAATGTCCTTCCAGTGTCCACAGAGACACACATGGCTTCACCCATCATGGGCAAAAGGCAGGAACCATTTTCAATGACCTTTTCCTCCATATTGCCTGCTAATGCCTAGGCTAACCTGCCTATCACTAGCACATAGATTAAGTCAACTTCATTAACTTAAATGACTCTCCAATAGAAGAGAAAAGTCCCTAATACCTTCTCAACCTCCTTCACTTTCCCAATATTTGTGCACAAAATGAAAATGATGTCATCCCTAGTTCTCATTAATTAAATGGCTGTATCTACATTAAATGGGAGAAGGACATGGCAGCCCCCTCCCCCAAAAAGCCCCAAAACAATCAGTCATTGTAAACCCTATGAGGATCAGGATCATTGTGAGTCGGACCCAACTTGACAGCACTTAACAACAACAATCTATATTAAGGGCATATTCAAATTTGACAGTAATTATAGCTACCCCAAGGCATCCTGTCACTACTGCTACAGGGGTACTTCAAGGATCTGAAATAAAATTTGAACTTGTAAAGCCTCCTCAGTCCAAGTCAAGCAAAAGCAGAATTCAGGTGGGTAATTTATAGCCATGCTATTCTTTTGAAATTTGATTGAAGTGAGAATACTGAACCTTAAAGAATCCCTTCAGAAGTAAATAAAATTTAATGCACAGTGATAATCAGAAAGGAGGGTGATAGCAGGAGGGAAATGTAACAATGAATTAGTCTTTCAAGGGGGAACAGGCACATGTTTCTAAGCAGCAAAATCCAGGACGGTTTCTCCACATTATGTGGAGATGATTATTCTCAGCCACTCAGAGTCCTGTTACTGTTTTCAAATAAAGCAGAATGAGAAAGAAAATAAGCTGATTTTCTGAAAGCAATTTCTGAGAAATAAATGACTACATATAAAATATTAGAATTTGCTGTGTGCAGTGGCGCATGCCTGTAATTCAAGTGACTTTGGAGATGGAAGCAGGAGGATTGGGAGTCCCAGCCCAGAAACAGATCCCTTAGAGAGACCCTGTCTCAAGATTAAAAAAATCAAAAAAGGGGCTGGAGGTGCAGTACACTGATAGAACACTTGCAAAATATGTACGAGACCCTGGGTTCAGCACCCCAGTACAAAAAGAAAAAAAAAATTAGGCATCAATAGTATCAAGTGAATTGTGGCCCTACAAAATTGAGATTCACCTTATTTTACTTACTTAGGTGTTTGATGAGTGACTTAAATGAAACTAAAATGAAGAGACAATGATATAGTTTCAGCTTTGTCTAAATATACAGACATTGTTATTTAAATAAACACCATCTGGTATCAACTATTTAGAAGTTTATCTGCTTTATTCTGTGACATGGTTCAACATTATGGGACCTGACTAGGATGTGTACTGGTATGAAGAAGATAGAATTATCTATATTCACATAACTGTGAGTGCTATTGTATTTTAAAACCTAGGTCACTTCGCTGAAAATGTTTCTATTTTGGAAGAGTTTAAAGTTTAGTGGTGATCTCATGCTTTTTACTTTCAAATTATATGAAACAGCCCTGCATAGGAATGGATAGAGGGAGATAATAGTCAATATCATGGCCTCATGTTTAATGCAATAAAGAGTACATTGAATTAGAGATTTTTAAAAAAAAAGTATAGTCGTAGGGGTACATGTGTTCATCAAGATTGAATCAAGGCTGATAATAGGCAGAGATAAAGTATTTAGTGAAAGCATGAAAAGAAGTTTAGCTATTTCCATAATCCATATGTCTTTATCTGTTTGGGCCGCTAAAATAAAATGCCATCATCTAGATAGGTTATAAGAAGTAGAAATTTAGCTGGGCACAGTGGTACATGCCTGTGATCCCAGCAACTCGGGAGGCAGAGGCAGGAGGAGCACATGTTCAAGACCAAAGGCAGTCTGCATAATTTAGGGAGATCCTATCTCAAAAAGTAAAAAAAAAAAAATTTTTTTAAATTTTAAAAAAATTCAGCTCAGTGGTACAGAACTTGCAAAGCATGCAAGCACGAGGCCCTGGGTTCAAACTCCAGTACAAAAAACAAGAAGTAGAAATTTATTTCTCACACTTTTGGAGGCTGGGAAGTTCATAATCAAGGTACTAGAAGATTCAGCATCTAGAGTCAATATACTTTCTGGTTCAGAGATGCTGACGTTTTCTCCCCATGTCCTCACATGGTAGAAAAGGAACAAACAATCCACCTGGGGGTTCTTTTAGATGGGCACTACTCCTGCTCATGAGGGCTGTGTCCTCCTGGCTCAATAACTTCCCAAAGACCTCATCTCCTAGTACCATGACCTTGGGAGTTAGGATTTCAACATATAAATTTGGAGGGGAGTGGCATTTAGACCATTGCACTATACATACTAAGAGTCAAATTCAAAGCAATCTTGTAATTCCTTGTGTAAATTTTAGGATTCATCTCTTGTCAAAAATAAAATACCTGTAAATTTTATAAGGTATGTAATCAAGAAAGCCATATTGAGTAAAAAATATACAAGTACAGAAAAACTGATTGTGAAAATGGTTTCCAGACCTAAGTTTGTCAATGGATTGGTGAAAGACAACATGGTTGAATGAATTTGAATTTGGAAAGCAGCATATTGTGAAGTTGTTAAGGTGCACAAAACACCAACAGGGACCAGCTCATCAGAATCACTTCTGAAGTAAGAGTCTCGGGTCAGAAGACTGGATGCAAGTCCAAAGGCAGACAGGACTGGATCAACTACACATCTACTTGCATTTCCATATTTAACTGGAGCTTCAAGGGGTCTGGGCTGGGATTTAGCTCAGTTGGTAGAGCACTGCTCTGCAGTCTCTGAGGTCCCGAGTTCAATTCCCAGCACCACAAAAATGGGAGAAGGACATAGCAACCCACTCCCAAGGCAATCCCGAAACAATCTGCCATTGAAAACCCTGTGAGGGTCGCTATGAGTCAGACATGACCAGATGGCACCTAACAACAACAATCAAGGGGTATACCTACCCAATGTTGCTTGCTCTTGAATCCAGGATAAAGAAAGATTTAAGAGCAGGAAACAACAGGGTTATGGGGTACAGTTGAGGAGAAAGGGCTAGTAGTAACTTACATAATTACACTTGTAGAATGGAACAACTAGCTAAATGCTAGAAATAAAAGAGAAGGATGATAGACTAGCAACAAAATCAAACAAGAGCCAGCATGGTGGTGCACACCTGTAATTCTAGCAATGCCAAAGGGGCGGTAGGAGAATTGGCAATTCGAGGCCAGAGGCAGCCTGCATAACTCACCAAGACTCTGTCTCAAAATTAAAAATTAAAAAGGACCTAAGGTACAGTCCAGTGATAGAGCACTTGCAAAGTATGTGTGTGGCCCTGGGTCAACCCCCAACTACCCTCCCACCAAAAAAAAACACCAAGAAGCCATGATATCATAAGGAGCTCACTAATTTTAAAGAGTCATTCACTTTATTTGGAGATATCAGTGGAAATCCAGTTCATCTTTAAGGATTAATTTCAAAGTTTCTAAGAAAATTATTTGGATGCCATTTCACATTCTCTAATATTAAAGATTAGCAATGTAGAATATACAGTTAATTGTGATCAATAAAGCATTTAATTTTCTTGAAGCATTTGTATTTCTTAGCCCTTTTTTCATTAAAAGTCACACACACACACACACACACACACACACACACACACACAATCACAAATGAAGAATGTGAACAAAACACTTATTAGACTCAACAGCACCTAACAACAACAAACCTCATTGTTAGATGCCATCAAGTTGGGTCCCACTCATGGCAACCTTCATAGGATTTCACTGGCTGATTATTTCAGGATTGCTTTGTGAGTGGATTACCATGTCCTTCTCCCATTTTTGCAGTTCTGGGGATAGAGTTCAGGCCCTCAGAGAGCGCAGAGCAGCACTCTACCTATTGAGGTAATTTTCTTGATGCATTTGTATTTCTTAAACTTATTTTCATTAGAAGTCACACACATATACACACAGAGACAAACAAAACAAATGAAGAATGCTAAAAAAACACTATAAGGTGATAGAAACGAGTATCAGGCACAAAATCCATAAATTTGGGGTAGGTTGGAAAGGGTTGGGCAAGGCATGATAAGAACATCCCAGATGCTATGACTCATATTTAGTGACAGATAACAACCTGGTCAGAGATTAAAAAAGATAATTTTCAGTAAATTTATGAAGAAGAAATAAAATGATGCATTGTAATACAATGTCAAATAATGAATATATGTTTCATCTTTTTTTCTTGTTAATTACCTTGTATTTCCAAAGCTCAGAACTTCTTTATTTTGAATTTGATAAACTACCTTAAAATTTAAAACGATGTAGTGTTTTCTAGTTAGTAGATGCTTCTATAAGAATTTTTAAAATATGAAAAACACAAGAATTTGCTACAAAGCAGCTATCAAAGTAAAATGTCCATAGACATGATTAAATGTTTTCATTATTACCTTATTTTCCCCAATGCTCAAGTGCCAAAAGCTTTAATTTTTAATTTTTTTTCTTCTCAACTCTTCATCACTCATCAGAAATCAATCAAAACGTCAATCTCAAAGATTCTGAGTATCTTTGTGTGTGTGTGTATGGTAGTGGGGTTGAACCCAGGGCCTCACGCTTGCATGCTTTGCAAGTACTGGACCACTGAGCTGCACCCTCAGCCCACTTTTTTTGTTTGTTTGTTTGTTTTTGTTTTTGAGACAGGGTCACACTAAGTTACACAGACTGCCTCTGGTCTGGAACTTGCGATCCTCTTGCTTCTGCCTCCTGAGCCGCTGGGATTACAGGCATGTGCCACTGTGCCCAACTCAGATTCTGAATGTCTTTTGTGTTTGACTTACGTATTAGTGGACAAAATTGTGTATTCCAGTATGGAAAAAAAATATGTTTACTTAGATCATGCTTGTACTACTACTGTGAGGAATCAATTGTCAGCCCCATTATGACTCTATGCTTCAAAAATTTTAACATATAAAAAGTATTGATTATTTATGAGTCTTCAATAGAATAGTTATGACTATCAAATTTCAGTAAATTGTTTAAAATTCATATGTCCTATCATTCATTAAAAATCAGCAATGAATCTGATGAAAATAGAGATTAACTGAAAGAAAATTATTAGTAGTTTGTTTTTTAGAAAAAAAATGTCAAATCCTGTTTCATGTGTCTATTAGTTATCTTTCCTACTGAGAAAATGAGTAATTAATCAATCTGAGTTTGACAGAACATACATCATTGTGTAGGTTGTTGGAACTATGCATACTAACCATTGACTAGAACATGAAAAATATGAACCCACTTCATTAAAAAATAATCACCAAACATTTAGTATTTTGACTATATATCATATTTTGAGGGAAAAAATGCTCGAGAACATTGCCTTCTATAAGGCAATTTTACTACCCACTTTCAGACCATCAGCTACACTATATTGAGCATTTAAGTCTTTAACACTTTCAAAATGACCTTATGTTCCACTCTTTTTTCATAATTTATATCTGAAAAAGAATTAAAGATACGTGTTATATATCTGTGTTTATAGGAAACTGTAAAAGGAGTCCTGAATCTGAGACACATTATAAAATTATCCATGTGGAAGTGATTTTCATGTGTTATTTTTTTGAATCTCAAAGAAAAAAATGTATCGATATATTTGTAGTAGTAAGGCAATATATTTCTCATCATCATAAAGCTTCTAGTATAATTTGAGACAAAAAGATGACTTAAAAATCACTTAAAATAAAAAGACAAACCCAGTGATCATACTTGCAAGAAGTAGAATTCATCCCAGTTTCCTGCAGCTCTAAGACAAAACCTAGAAGACTGAACACAAGAATTGGTTTCCTGCTTTCCAACAAAGCTAGAAACAAAATTAATATTGAACAGATAAGTGCAATATTTAATAGTTGATAATGAAGAATTACATTCCTCATAAGTGAGTGAAAATAATATTATGTTTATATGACAAATTTGTACTTTTATCTACTTTCTTCCTCTTGGTAGTATTCTTAATATCTATTAGTAACAGTAAAGTTGAATTTTCTCTTCTGGTATCATATATTTTAATAATGAATGCACCTTCAATCATTAAAAAGAAAAGACTAAAGGTTCAGTTCAGACCAAAATCAAGGTTTGGACCTGCTCAATTTAGGACTAGGATTCCCTGTGTACTTTATTTGACTTATTAGATTTAGCAAATAAAAATACAGCATACCTACTTTGGAATTTCAGATAAATAATGATTTTTTTCTAGTATAGCTATATGATAAATATTTGACCTTGCAAACTTTTCTCCATTAAAGATTCCTTATATCTTCTGGGTGTACCATATATTTTACTGAGAATATTCAGACAAAGAATAAAGGAGAATGCCTTCCTTCTGTGCCGAGGCAAAGGCTCACATGCACCTGCATTCATGCACTCTGCTGCAGCATGAAGATTCTACTTTGCCACCAGCTGCAGGAATACCTTTGCTCATTTCATAACACTCTTCTCTTCACAACCAGTCTGCCCTAGAAGACACATGACTGAATGCTTAAATTATTCTGTGTTCATACATACAGCCTGGTATTATGTCACTTCTGACTGGGTAGGGTGAAATGCTTCAAAGAAACTGAGTAAGGAAAAGATTCCTAATGTCAAGGGAGAATTACCAAAGACATCAATTTCTCAACTGCCACAGCATTTATGTACCTTCTATGAAGGGGTAGAGTCAGGTTATAAATTGTTGTGATGAGATGGAAAATACCTGGTATGATTTAAAAGGAGATTCCCTTTTTTGCTGTTTTTGTTGTTGTTGTTGTTGTTGTTGTTGTTGTCATTGTTGTTTGTTTGTTTTGTTTTATTTTGTTTGTGGGACTGGGGGTTGATCCCAGGGCCTTATGCTTGCATGCTCTGCAAGGGCTGGACCACTGAGCTGCAGCCCCAGCCCTTTTTGTTTTACTTTTTGAGACACGATCTCACTAAATTACGCAGACTGCCTCTGGTCTTGAACTTGCGATCCTCCTGCCTCCACATCCCAAACCACTGGGATTACAGGCATGTACCACCACACCCAGCTTCCTTTTTTTTGCTGTTTTTTCAGGACTGAATGTTGAACTCAGGGCCTTGCACATGCTAAACCAGTGTTCCACCACTGAACCATATTCCCCTCATTTTATTTTATTTTTTGAGATAGGGTCTCTCTAAATTGTACAGTTCGGCTCTGGCCTCAGGGCTCCTGAGTAACTGAGATTATAGCTGTGCACCACTATACTCATCTTTAAGAGCAGATTGTAAGAGATGAGTTTTGAGTTTCAATAGAGAGGCAAGTTGCTCTATACTTTAAAAAAGAAGAAGAAAGGTAATTCTACATTGCTAAAATAAGACTAAAAAAGAACAAAATAGATGTTTTTCCTTTGTAACCATGTCGGGTAATATCTCCTGGAGGAATCTCTGAAAAACAGATGATTTTCCACTTCTATTTTTTCCATAGGAATATTTCTTATGGCAGTCAAAATCTGAATGCCAGAAAGCAGATAGTTTAAATATATAGCCACAGTTTAGAATGACATATTTTATGTTTCATAAATCTTTATAGGCAATCATCCTATGTGATATATTTCCTCAGATATTCTTGTTACTTAAGGAGACTTTCATCATAAAAGAAGTTAAATATGGTGATGTGTCCTACCTCCTGACTTTTAGACTTGAGCATTCTAAATGCCAGTGAGTTTGGACAAGGGAAGGTAACACTCAACACACTCAGCATATTTTGCCTTGATTTTTCTGTGAGTCTTTTTCCCACATCAAAACCTAATAACAAAAGGCAATGTGAACTTCTTTGTGAAGCTTTTTGACTTTTTGAAAACATATCTGTTTGCCAGCTACTTGAAGCCAAGGTAATGCAAGAAAATGGTGCACAAAAAGGATATAGGCAACCCTGGTCCTTTTAGTCTCTCATTTGGGATTGGATTTTACCAGTTCCTTAGTCAACTTGTCACTCTCACAGTAGACTAAAGAATTACAGGTATACCTCTACTAGTTTACCACTGATGGAGATGTTAATTTTACTGAGAGATGGATTCCTTAATCTCACACTTTTGGGCACATTTGGGAATGAGTCAAGCACTTGTGTGAGAAACCAGAAGATATAAGTTCTCAAAAATATTCTCAAAGATGTGCTGTTTCATTCTCTTTTCCAATAATCACAAGCTCAACACAATAGAGAAAGAATGAGTTTTAAAAAGCTATGACATAGCTCTCTTTTCCAATCGAGAACTGAATATCAGCCAACTAGCTTTCATGTCAATTATATGAAAGCTAAAGATTAAAATGCATGACAATTTGAAAAGCCAGGAATGTGGGATAGGGAAAAAAAGACAATATATTCAGATTTTTTTTTGCCAATTATTGGAATTTTCATTGGTGCATTTTGGAAAAAGATATTACAGAAAAGCAATAGAGTGAAAATAATGCTGCAAGAATTATAAGTGAACATCAAATGTATGGCTTATTAAAAATAAATGTCACATAATCAGAGATTTATATGTACTGGAAACATGAAGCAAAGCCAGATCAATTCAATGAAATGTAGAATTGCCTGAAATCAAAGACATACATTTCTACATAATTACAGTAGACAGAAAGCTTAAGCACCACATGAAATTACTTGGGAGCAACAATAAAGAGTAAAAATAAATTTTATTTATTTTAGTGCTTTAAAATAATTCATTCACTGATGGAAGATTGCAGAACTTGTCCCCATGTTTATTTTTTTTTCACTTTCTCCTTCAAGCAAAAATGGTCTACAATTGGACCTTTGGAGTTAAATCTTTGGATAGGCAGTTTGACAGCCTCATATAATTTCATTGAGAGAGCTTGAGAGGCAAACAATTCTCTGAGGCAACCAGAATCTAGATTTTAAAGGGGCTTATGGAACAAAACATTGTTTTGAAAGGAACACAGATAAAAAATGGAATCCAATATGAATTATGGGGCAGAATAATTTATGTATGTTGCCAATGCTCTGTAGCTTTCAGAAAACCTGACTGCAATTTCTCAGACATTTCAAAATAATCCTGAAGAGATGACCAAAGTAATGCTCAAAGAATTATAAGCCATTGCAGAAGTAATATTAAAGAAATGCAGGAGACTAAAGATGTCAAATTATTTTGTTACTAAAATGTAAAAAAGAAAAAAACCCCACTAGTTGCTTGATATATTTATTAGGTTTATATCCATGATAATAAATGTCATCCAGAAATTAAAAATAAAAGCATCATTGCTTACTACAAAGTTTAGGATTCTCCAAATCTACCCTCACTTCTAGCATCAATCACCTGTTAATAGGCTCCAAAGACTATCTTTGTGTGTGTGTGAGTGTGTGTGTGTGTGTGTGTGTGTGTGTGTGTGTGTGTGTGTGTGTGTGATACTGGGGGTTGAACCCAGGGCTTCACACTTGCATGCTTTGCAAGTGCTGGACCACTGAGCTGCAGCCCAGCTTCAGCCCTTTTTTTTTTCTTTTTTCTTTTTTTTACTTTTTCAGACAGGGTCTTACTAAGTTATGCAGACTGCCTCTGGTCTCAAACTTTCAATCCTCCTGCCTCCGCCTCCCTATCTGCTCGGATTACAGGTGTGCGCCAGCATGCCCGGCCCCCCAAAGACTATATTAAGATTTGATAATTCACTAGAATTCACAGGGCATATTTTAAAATATTATAGTTACATTTGATGAGAGTGCAAGCATAGGGATAAAAATCAGCCCAATGAAGAAGTATGCAGGACAGGGTCCAAGAGATTTCCAGTCATGGCCCTTCAGTTGTCCTCTCCCAGTGGAACCTTGAAGAATGCCAACCTTTCTCAGCAATGATGAGACACAATAATCCAGCCTTGGTATTTAGAGTTTTTACTGAAGCTCAATCACATAGACATGATTGACCACATACAAGTTCGACCTTAGTTTTCAGACCTTCCTGTTGTCAAACTGACCCAAACCTCTCACCTTAAATCATAATGCTAGCATAGACTGTGCCATGTGGGCCAAGGCCCACAAGTCAACAAAAACAGTCTACAAAGCAGTACTTTCCAAGAATTTAGAGATTCCCTCATAGGAAGTAAGAGCAAAAGTCAGACCTCTCTTTGGGTAAGATGAATCTTTTATTGAGTACTCATATTTCATCAAGTTTTATAGAATGATCACTGGAGTGCCATGTGTCTGTGAACACTATGACTGCATTATCTTTCATACATTCTGAATCCTGCAGCAGGGACACTCGGTAGAGAGGGGCTTGTTAGTCAACAATTTGCTTCAAGATAGCACTGACAAGCAGACTCCAATCAAAGATGTATGCTGATGTATCTTACTTGCAAAGAGAAGATGATCTTTTTTGAAGAAAAAAATAAACTAATTATCTAATATATTATAGCTAGTGGTTGGTATAGAAATAAGACATTTTCCACTTGATCACTTACCTGCACACTACATGTGTGATATCTTCACAAATAGGTAAATGCTAACCTCTCACTTTCTATGTCTGTAAAGAAAATCTCATACACATATTTTTGTTGAATTTCTTCCCCTTTGACTTACACACAGAAATGTTCACCTGCAGACATGTTGATTCAGTTGGTAATTGCCCTACTTCACCTGCAAATTTGGAAGGCAATAATGCTACCCAGGATGTTTTGGGATGATGGGCACTGTGTAGCTCTTTGTTCCTGTGTTTGAGGATTTTGGCTACTGCATTGTTGGGCTATCCTACAGTGTAGTCTGATTCTTTGTCCCTCAATTCATTCTTCTGCAGTCTGATAATCTGTATATATTTCTTATTACAGTTAACACAATCCAATGAAAGCAGTGTGTGTGTGTGTGTGTGTGTGTGCGCACACATGCATGCATGTGTGTGTGTGTGTGTGTGTGTGTGCCTCTTAAAATGATTCTCAATAAGCCTTGTCTTCCACAGGAACATTTGCTGACACACGGGAATTCATCTTGAAAGAAGTTTCTTATTTCCTTACTATATTTGAAAGAATACCCTTGTATTTAGGCTAATTTTGTTAAGAGTTTCACTGGCTTCGTAAAATTGATTGCCAAGGAAACCATCAAGAATGATATACCAGCTATTCAATCATGAAATGGTTTCAGGATGCTGGTAAATTTTCTTAGAAAATTCAATTTCTTGGATAATAGTTAGAGTCTATCTATGCTGGCAAAATATTCATACTTTGGTTTCAAACTGTGTGTGTGTGTGTGTGTGTGTGTGTGTGTGTGTGTGTGTGTCTGTCTGTCTGTCTGTGCCTGCACACAGTATCAGGAATTGAACAAGGGCCTTATGCATGATGCTAGGCAAGCACTCTACCACTGAGCTGCAACCCCAGACTGCATTAAAAAAATTTTTTTTGAGACAACGTCTCCCTTAGTTGCCCACACTGCCTCTGGATTTGCACTCTCAATCTTCCTGCCTGAGCCTCCTGATTTGCCAAGATTACAGGCATGCAGCAGAGTGCCCAACTGCTCTCAAACTTTTTTATATATAATCACGAAGATGTAAAGCTTAAAAGTTTAAAAAAATATAAACTTATAAAGTTTTTAATTCTATATGTTTTAACATAATATTTATTTTTAAAGAATATCTTTGATTATTGGAATGCTCAAATATATAATCACAGAAAATAAATTGTAGATTAGCCTAAAATGTTGTTGACAATCTAGTCATACAATTAGAAACAGTAAAGTCTCTCTTCTGAGTACTACTTTAGGGGCTAGCCTTGGTGGCACATGCCTTTAATACCAGCAACTCAGGAGGCCTAGACAGGAGGATGGCAAGTGTGAGGCCAGAGGGAACTTGCCTTAGTTTGACCTTGTCTCAAAATACAAAGAAAAAATAGTCTGGGAGTACAGCTCAGTGGTTGAGTGTTTCCAGAAAGGATATGTGAGGCCACAGGTTCAGCTCCCTACCTCAACAACAACAAAAACCCTACAAAGTAGGTATTATATTTAATCTTATTTGTATATACAAATGGTGTGAAATTTTTCATACAATTTTAAATCACTCTAAGTCAATGATTTAATTCAAGTTGTAACTCTAAACTTTTTGACATCATAAAAATTTAAATGATGTTGACACTAAGTATATAAAAGTGAATTTTATGGTGCTGAACCTAAACTAATAAGCATCTGACCTTTACATCACCCACAAAAATCAGATTTTGCACTCATCATATATAAATGGTTACTTCACGAAATAAATACTTGAATCCTGGTGTCCACTAAATTTCTACTATTTTTAAATAAATAAGAATTTTAACTAGAAATTACTATAAATATAAAGGTATGGATCTACCATAAAATTCATTTTACAAGTAAAAATATTGGAAAATCTTGGCTAAGAAAAAGTTGCTAAAAAAGTGTAGTTTATTTGACCTTAAGTTAATCACCTGTGAACCACAATTTAATATTTTAGTTTTCAATCTTAGATTGGCATTGATCAAAATACTGCATCCACAGCAAAGGTGCACTCCAGGTTTTGATCTGTTTCATACTATGGATTATACTCTATGTCCAAATAAATACTGCATGTTAATTGAGCCATATTTAAACCATGGAATATCCAACGGAATGTAATCAAAATAAAATCAAGTCTGCAAATCACGTAATAAGAGAAAAATTTTAGCCATGAATTTTAGCCTAAAGTATTAAATTTGCTTTTTGAGAGGTCCATGTTCGTTATTGCAAACATGCAAAGAAAGTGCTTTTTTTTGATGAGGTGGATGTCTATGCTCATTAAGAATTAAAGCACTAGGATCAAGAGGTTGAAGTTACAGAGAGACATATTTCTAATAAGAGTACAAACTTTCAAACCCTCTAAACACATACCATCCCTATTAAATTGACACTTGTCATAGACAGGCTCAAAGTTGCACACCAGAAATCTTAGAGAGGGAAAAAAGCACTAGCAGATCTATGAGTTCTCTTCCAGTCTCAAAGTCTTTCATTGTATGGGTAGAATTAGGTTAAAACAAAGTTTCTCAGAGATCAAAGTTAGAGAGTATTCTTTTTATCTAACTTCTCTACTATCAGTACTCTGGATGAAAGGATAAATAATTGAAATTATGTATGCTAAATATAGAATTCTTTGTTTTCATCCCTTTTTTACCCACTTCCCCCACACACATACACTGCCCTATGGAAATTGATTTTTTTTATCTTGTCCTCTATCTTGTGAGGACATCAGTTCAGTGTGTAGGTATAGTCAATAAAACCAATGGTTTGCTTGACACCATTAATAAGGCAATTGCAAACAATAAAGAAAACTTCAGAAAGCTTTATTTGACTCTTGTATTTGTACAATATCTGGAATACCAGGTGTGGTCTAATCTCCACGTATCAGAAGAGAAATAATGAAATCTATAGGAGATCAACTAAAACGCCAGAGAGATGATGTGATGGCCATTTGAGACATTGCTAAAATATTCTTTAAAGTTTAAATATTCTAGAAGACTATCTAATAACACTTAGAACCAGTCACTATTTGGACAATGTGAGCATGAATTCCAAAAGGGTTGTTGTTATTGTTAGGTGCCATAGTGTCAGTATCCAATTCATTGCAACCGACAGACAACAGGCGAAACACTTCGTCAGTGCTTCTCTCCTATTCATAGGGTTTTCAATGGCAGATTGATTTTTTGGGAGTGGGTTGCTGGGTCCTTTTCCCAAGCATTCAGTATAGTATCTGGTGTTCCCAGGTGGTCTCCCATCCAGGTACTAACCAGGCCAGGTCCTGCATAGCTTCCGAGATCTGATGGGATGGGATGCCACAGTGCTATGGCTGTAGGATCCAAAACGGTAGAACAATGGAAATGTGTTTACAATTTTTAATGAGTTAAGTTTAAAACAAATAAAAAGAAGAATACTTTTATGAGTCACATGATTTTCCAGAGAAAATCATACATACCAAAAAAAAAAACTTCAAATAATCCTTACATATGTATAATCTTGGTCTTTGACTGCAGGAACAGCTGAGGTATGAAGCCCAGTGTGGTGGTATGTGCCGCAATCCCAGCATTTGGGAGGCAAAGGAAGGAAGATCACCAGTTCATGGCCATTCTGGACTATGCAGAAAGACACAGTTCCCCTAAAAAATAAAACTGAAAACAAAAAAAAGAAAACAACAACAACAACAAAAAAAAAAATGGAGACAGGCCCATCTCTCTCTGTCTTGATGGATAATCTTGCTTTCTTTCTGCCATGATCTTTGGCAGCCTTCTATTGATGACCTCTCTACTGGTCAGAATAGACAGTAATCCCTAAATAAGACTGACAAATGTCATCCTAAAATTATAAGAAAAGACTGACAAATCTCATTCTTAAAAATATATAAAAATGTTGCTGGAAGCAACATTTCATTGTTGTATATTATCTGATATTCTATGTTGAGATTTGAATCCCCATTAGAGTCTGATTTGAATTTTAACTAGCATCACAAGAGTGTTAACAATACAAAACAAAATTCAAAATCTCATCCATGTCGAGGGAGTTGTATTTTCCTCTCTCTTATCTTCTCTTACATTGTAATTATGGAAGTCTCAGCAAAGTGCCTTGAGTACCTTTTTCTTGAGGCCCCATATGTTAGAAATGCCTGAGAGACCCCTAACATTACCATGTTTGAATATATCAGAAAACTTGTCATCAGCTAATTAGCCTCCTCCCCAAAATGAAACTCATGCATACTTTTTCTAAAATTTGTAAATCACACTGTCCTTCTCATATAAAATGTTTCCTGTTTTCTATGGAGATTTAATAACCTCCAGTGGCTGCTTCAGACTTTGATTTCAATAGAGGTACTTCTACCTCTAAAGTGGGCATATGAAATATATATTTCTTTTTTTTTCTCCCTTTATTAGTAAATGATGATGGGGTACAGAGTAATACAGCAATGACTTTTTCCATTATGCATCCTTTACATCACTTCTGGGAGAAGGACCTGGCAATCTATTCCCAAAAATCAATCCACCGTTGAAAACCCTATAAATAACAGAGAAGCACTGACAACAGTGTTTCTCCTGTTGTACATAGGGTCGCTGTGAGTCAGATACCGACTCTATGTCACCTAACAACAACATCACATCTAGCAACATTATGAATAATGTGTTTCAAAAAAGAAAACATAATTCTAGAAATTTTACAAATTTCATAAAGTTAACCAAAAATATTGTGTTTACGTTCCTTTTTCAATTAATACGTTGAAATAGCATTCGTAAACAGAGGCTTCCTTATATGGGAGACAAGACAACAGCATGTGTGTTGCATGTTTATACAGCAAGTACAAGATGGTCTTTTAGAATTAGCAAGTGTATACTTTGTGTTCTGTGTTGTCATTACAATGAAACCTCTTAACATAAATCTCTGCTTCAGTACTTTTAGACTGTCATTTGGGTGATTCCAATAAATATTTTGGCTATTTTACCATGAGTACTTTCACTTTTATAAGTTTCCTATTTTATAAAACTTCACTTATTTTTTAATGAACATAAAACATACATGATTTTCACACATTACATCAGAGACCTTATAGTTGTATTCAATTTCAGAGTGATATATTTTTTCCATACATATTCTCCATTTGTGACTTGATAGTTCCTTATTAAAATGTGCTAAAGAGTAAAGACTAAAAGGAATTTTTAAAAATATTCTCTATTTCTTTTTCAAGAGGTACTATAACACTATATTTTAAACTGTTCTAGATCTTGCAATGGAAGTTAATGAATTTAAACCCTATTATTCTAAAGATATGCATTGAGTTCTGTTGTTGTTGTTAGGTGCCATCAAGTCGTCTGACTCACAGCAATCCTTCTACAACAGGCAAAACACTATTGTCAGTGCTTCTCTGCTGTTCATAGGGTTTTCAATGGTGGATTGATTTTTGGGAGTGGGTTGCCAGGTCAGGCACCCAAGCCTACAGCACCTCGTGTTCCCAGGTGGTCTCCCATCCAAGTACTAACCAGGCCCAACCCTGCTTAGTTTCCAAAATCTGATGGGATCAGATGCCACAGGGCTACAGCTGCAGGCTTGACTTCTGTAAATTTGGATTTTAGATGCTATATTAAATTGTGACACTAAAATCCCCATGATGCATTTGAATCCAATAACATATGTTAGAGAGAAAGCCAAGAAAACAGAGCATGTACCCTGTTTTTCCTGCTGTTGCAATGACAGTCTCTCTCAGGATTTTAGTGAATAAAGTTTACATGATATGTCCTGAACATGTGAACTTTTGCTAATGAGATATTCTTACTTAGTAACACATCTAAATCTAGAGTAAGTTCTTGGTAAATGCAGACCAGAGCACTGCTGGAGATAAAATTCTCATTAAATGTATTGTTGTAGTTGTTGTTAGGTGCCATCAAGTCACATCCAACTCATAGCAACCCTCATAGAGTTTTCGATGGCTGATTGTTTCAAGATTGTTTCAGGAGTGGGCTGCCACATCCTTCTCCCATTGTTAAATGTATAAGAATTTAGATATGCCAGTATAATGGACTCTAGATGTAGCACAGGTCAGCATTGTCTTCAGCAAATATTTATTTAAGAATAGCCTTTATGATATATGAGATTTTGTGTCAAGCTGAAAAATTATTCCCCCACCAAATGGTGACAGCACTTTGCACTTGTCCTCAGTAGCAAATAATCTTCCCATAGAACCAGCAGAAAGACTACTCAATCTTTTCTGTTGCTTTTGTTAATCACTGCCACACTATCTAATGCTTTAGCAGAAAATGTCTTTATTTTTCTTTCTAAGGGATCTTTTGTAACCACATAAAACTAGAGGCCATATTTAAAGCATTCCTTTTAACGTCAGAATGTTTAAAGATAAAAAGTTAAGTATTTTCTCATATGATAATGGAGTATCTTTCTTTTTTTAAATTTTTTTCTTTTGGGAATTTTATTTTCAGTTTCCTGCCCCTGTGGCCATATAGTCATGCCTTGATCTTAAACTAGAAAGAAAATTATCCTTCAGTTGTATTATAAGGTGCTAATAAAGTTGAAAAGCAAAAAGTTGAAAATATTTTCACTATCCTAACTGAACTAAATAAAGAATGCAAATTTACACATATAAATTAATAGTAAATGTACAAAATCTACAGGGGAAAATGGTAAAATCTTCAGGTAAAGGCTAAATGTTTGTTCCCCTCCCCCCAAGTAATTTATAATTTTACTATCATTCCTATCACGATCCCAATGTTTTAAATTTTTTCATTCTTAAACAGGCACATGTCAAAGTTATTCTAAAAATCTCCTTAGGAGATAAAGCTAAAACAACTTTTTAAAAACAGAAGAAAGAAAGGGAACAGTTATGTAATGCAAAGTGTTAGAATATGTCAATGATCATAGCATTTTATTGTATGGATCCAATAGTTAAGATATTTTTTAAGCCCCCAAAAATCTAATTTAAAACCTGCATTGATTGATTTATCTTTCATAGGGGAAGGGAGGTTAATTTTGTTCTCTATCTGAGAAGTGAGCAAAAGGCACTGTGATAGAGAATGTAATTGTTCATCAAATGGCCATGCACTCTTCTCCATTTCTTAGCTTTCTTTGCAGTTAAGGGTCATTAGTTAAGATCAAATATATATAGAACAACGTAACCTGCTTCCATATCTTCTTCTTTAAAACATTTTGTACAATCCCTTGGCTTCTCTTGACTAACACCTCTTGTGAATATGAAGGTCACATGCAGAAGATAATTGCAATTTGTATGCAGCCTGGATCTCAAGTCACTCCTTGGAAGGGAGCAAATTGGGCTAGCAGCCTGACCAGGGTCAGCCATTGCATAAGCAAAATAAATAAATAGCTGTTGAATCTTTTTTAGAAAATTGAGAATGGTACACAGATTTTTTTTAAAAAAAATGGTAGACCTATGTGTCAAAATCAATTCTTGCCTTAACTCTTAAAGATAATGGAAAATTCAATTTAAAATGATCAATTGAAAGAAGATGCAAGGGATTTTGAAGTAAAGAAAATGAAGTTATCAAAACTTACATTTCGAAAACATGTTCCAAGTAAGAATATAAAAATAATTTCAGAGAAAAAAAAAGGCTATACAATTGATACTCTTTGCTCTTCTGTATTAGGTTTTCCAGGGCAATTTTGACAATGACACCCACAGAAAAAATGTCATCGATCCGCCTATCTATGCACGACACATAAGAATCCTTCCTTGGTCCTGGTATGGGAGGATCACGCTGCGGTCAGAGCTGCTGGGCTGCACAGAGGAGGAATGAGACCCCACACCCAAAACCCTCTTCTCTTCTCCCCTGAAAATATCTCCATGAAATGAACTGTGCAAAATCTGTAGGAAACTGAGTGGTTTGGGTTTGCTTTTTTTTTTTTCATGAAAAAAATGCTCAAATTATGGTGAGCCCACTGTCTTTATAAGGAGGTCTAAGCCTGCCTTTTCAATTATTTTATTTAATTTTTATTGTTTTATTGTTTATTGTCTCTTAAGTAACATCACATTAACTATCAATTACTTTTTTCATCATTTTCTGAATTATTTACATTGCTTGTAATAGAGAATGAAGTAGCCTTTATTTTATAGAAAAGGTGAAGAAATAAGTTATCAAATAAAAGTAAGAGTTGATAGAGCATTTACAATCAATATTCAACTAATAAAAATAAAGAAATACTGTAATGTTAGCAATAATTTCTTTCTGTAACAAATCTACATTATCTTGTTTCCCTGTGCCTACCTAACACTGTTGTGTTTATACCAGAATTTTGATGAAAAATCTGTGATATGCAGTACTATGAATTAATATTACAATTCTCATTTTACTTTCATTATTTCTAATCAGACATTATGTAACATCTTTCTTTTGATTCAAGTCTATATTCCTTAATCATATATTGCCTCAATAAGTCAATATTTTTTCCAATTGAATTTTCTTCTATTTTTTGCCTCAAGGAAGTGTTATGTTTATATACATAAGTGGAACATGATTAAATATCAATAAACTGATCTGTATTTAGAACAGTAAATTAAATCTTAATTTTTAGTTTTGAAGGAAGCTGTAACTATGTGATTTCCAAGTACTTCCTTTATGAGGAACACCATAATGTCATTTTGTTAAAAAGAACAACAAAAATATCATGGCCCTTCAAATTTAAATCTGTTTTGATAGTATTTGCATAGCTTTATATTTACTTTGAAATAATAGAATTATTCTTTGTCTATTTAAAAACAATTAGCAAATATTAAGTGCCACACAGCTTAGCCAAGCATACTCATCATTTCTTTGCTCATTTCCTTCCTGTGAAAAGAAAATTTTATTGATATTTGAAAGAGGTGGTAGTTTCCTAGGAAAGCACATTGTGGAGTTACCATGTTTGTGAGAAACAGAGTGTTTACTACTTTCAAAGTCACAAACCATTTTCAAGATGAAAATTGATTTCTGTTTATTTTGCTCCTGAAACAATAAGCAATTATCACAACAATTTGTTATTGATAATGGAGGTTTCATTGACATGTCTCTCAAATTAAATCTCTCACAGTCTCCATAAATGTCCTCAACATCTAATTTACAAGCTTTACAAGTATTTATTTTATAAGGCTTAGACACAGGATTATTGGAATTTAAAATTAAGGGTCATTGAAAAGAAAGGATGGTATGTGTACAAAATGTTAAGGCCCTGCACAACATTGCTAAGTTTTATCATTTAATATTTGTGCTGCATAACAAAAGCCTCTAGACTGTTACTGTCTTGTCTGTCTATGTGTTAATAACATTTCTCAGTGATGTATATATGGAGTAGTCTTCAATAATATCGAGGAATTTAAAGAGAAAGTCAATCACACTAACATTTTTAATAAGAGCAAATTTATTGGCCTCCAAGGACTGGGGGGCTGGCCACATATTGGTTTCAGGACAACATGTTTTCTGCTTTAGGTTCTTCTTAGGATATTATTAATTTTAAGTGTCTGAAATGGTGATCAGTTTTCAACGTTTCAAGAACAAAATTACTATGCCCTCATTGTTATCTTTTTCAGGTAAGTTTTAAAATTAGGAATGTAAAATAGTTTAAGTGACTAAGTTTTAAAGTCATGCTAGAAATAAATGCTTAGATCCAAGAAAATACACATATTCACTGTCTCGCCCATAGTACTTATTCTTTCAGGGTTTACTGTCCCACTAAATTTCTCAATGGTTTTTGTTGCAGATTCTTCATTCTTGAGTGCATTTTAAACATTATAAGTAAAATTTTATGATGATTTGCTTTTTCAAAATTATTTATGGGTTCATGTGATGTTTTGATTTTTTTTTCAACTGATAGCCATTTAAAAATATACTTTCCAAAGGAATTATTTAAAACTATGTTTATTACCTTTTAGAAAGTCAGTGAAATGGCTTTGTCTTGCTTGTGTATTTTCTATTTACTGTGCTTTTCACATATAACATGCCCAGTGGGATACCAATTTGTCAGAAAAGAGTTCCCTCATAGGGAAATTTTGATAATTTTTTGAAACAGGTTTGTGTCACTTATATCAATGACATCCAAGCGAAGCAAATTTATTTTAAATCTCATTAAAACAATTAGTCTCATAAATAGAAAACACTGAAGGATAACCTAGACTTCATTTTATTAACTATAACATGCTAATTTTATAATTTATGACATTAAAATTTTAAACACCTCCATTTTATCTATATCCTATTAAAAGCATTTGTCATAATCACTAGCCTCAACTTTAGGATTGACTTTCTCTTTCTGAATGACTTCATAAAGATAGTATAAATTTTGAAGACTTGGGGTACAAATGATTGTACCTTTGCTGGTCAACAGATTATGAAATACTGTACTGAATGCTGACATCTGATGTGTAAGTACAGAAATAACCAAGACACAAGTAACTTTTGCAAACTTTTAAGCTGTGTAATATCCCAATGTTGTTTTATTTCTTTGTATATATACTTAGATCATGTAGGATGTTGTAAAATCAGTATGACCTTGTCTAGTCCTCAAACTTAAAATAAACTTTTGAAAATCTGTGATACTTTTGAAGCAGTTATAATTAAACACATTTGTAAGAATACACAAATTGTCTGTGAATGCCCAATACTCTTGACCACATGCTTGGTTTAATTTTAATTTCCAAGATGTTAAATGTTGTCTTCATCTTTGAGCATCAGTGAATCTCTGATAGCTCTTGGTACTAACATTGTATGAGTTTATGCATTCCTATGTGTTCCTATTTTGTTGTATTTTAAAGCTAATGGTTCATTGGGGTTCCAATGCTTGCCTAACTTTTTGCACACACACAAACATACACAAATATGCTTTTATGAAATAAAAAGCAATTGTACAAATATATTTTCAATAAGACTAATAATGAATCATGATAATATCTATACAGGGCAAAAAATCATTATGACAATAGAATAGTTATTTAACAGGAAAAAAAAATTAACTACAAGGCTTTTAAAATCACTGATTCCAGAGGAAAAATTAACAGAAGCATTAGGATTCCAAGGAGAAAAACCTGGTCAGGTTGAAACTTGTCTTTAAAATATATTAAGAATAACCTCATGAATGGAAATATCTTCCCTATATAACCTAAAAACTTAAAGTGTCCACCACTTTAGCTTTGAGTATATGACTTTAAGTAAAGATTTTGGTAAAGAAACAAAAATGTACTATCAGAAGTGTGGTAATTTCTATCTCCTTTCATAAAGACTAGTTTTTACAGAATTAACAATCAGGGTGGCATATTATTTATTTGTGAAAAACATTGCCTCTGGCCTCTGAGATGCAAAAGGACTCTTTCTTAAACCGGTAAAATGGAGGATTAAACCACTCTGCTAGTGGAGAAACTGTCTCAACTACCCTGAAACAAAATACATTGCCATTTGTCCTTACAAAGTCAAAGAATGTCTAGAGTAAGTAGCAATTTTTCCATTGATTTTGAAGGAGGAAATAGGGTTCCTTGACTCTTCTGTAGTAAATGTCTATAATTCATATTGGCTGTTTCACCATTGCTGTCAAATAAAGTGTTTTCCACAGCAGGAGAGTGACTCTTACTGTGAGAGTTATTTCTATTAGATGAATTCAGTAGCAATAAGGAGAAGACACTTTTGGAAAAGGTGCCCCACTTAATTGCTTTTGTATAACTTGGCAGAAGTTGATTGAGCCATTTGAGCACACTAATGCTGTGGCAATATGGTGTAGTAGCATCAGTAAATGGTCACTGTGTCCCATGATTAGGCATTACATATGGTGATTGCCTCTGATTTGATTTTCTTATAATGTCCTCAAAGTCATGAGCACCTACTTTTCCATATTTATGTAAAATACCCACAGTGCCCTTCATATGACCACACAGAATCATGTTAACAATGGGTGCAGGCCCCATGGCCAATGAGAAAACAGTTTTGTGATCACTTATATAAGCACCAGCCTAAACCACTGTTAAGAATTGATGGCAAGACAATTGGGAGTAAACTGTGTGTATAGTAAAGAGAGCAGGAATATTTTAGATGATGAGTTAAACAAATGCCAAATTAAACATAGATTTACACATTTTATAATTGTTCCACTTTAGGGGGATGTAGTGGAGATTGAAAGGAAAAAGTAATAAAAACATTTGTCTTTGAAGAAGAGAGCCCAAGCAGAGCAGTGGCTCTGATGAACAGATGTTATATGGTACTCCTCAAGGCTGATGGCATTTTCTGCCTGGGCCCAGGGAAGAGGAATCAGGCAGCCTGTTCAATTTAGTGAGACCTTGAGATTAAAAGTATCATATCACAAAGAAAGTACTAAATAGTCAGCCTTAAGCAGCTTTACTTCCTCAGGTCTCAAATTTTTAGATAATAATCTTTAATGAATAAATGTTGCTGACACACATCTGTGATGTCAGCAACTTGCGAGGCTAAGGCAGGAGGATAGCAAGTTAGAGGCCAGAGGCAGCCTGTGCAACTTAGTGAGAACTTGTCTCAAAATAAAAAATAAAAAAGAAGCTGAGGATGTAGCTTAGTGGTAAAATAGTCACCTAGCATAGGCAAGGTGCTACATAAAACCACCAAGTACCACAATACATAAATAAATGAATATTATTTTTTTGACAACAGAAGAAACTTCCCTAAAAGAAACCCATTTTAATGGTATAAAGAATTTGATTAGATGCTGGGGATATGGGAACTGAGAATCCAAGAGCTATATTTTAACAATAAAAAATAATGCTTTTCAGACTGCCAATGGAATAAAATGATTGAGCTAGGACTTTTCTTTTTTAATTAAATAACCAGGACATGAGTGGAGTGGGAAGAGAGAAGAAAAATATGAGCCCATTGTAAAAAGATTGTTTTTATAAAATATTTTACTTCAATTATAGTTCTGAGTATATATGTGTTCTTGATTCCTCTGTATCTTATTTTTCTAACTCTGAGACAGTCATACAAATTGAAAACTACTGCAATGCAGTCACTAAACTGCTTTCTACGCAGGTGGTGTCTGCTGCTGCATGGCTTTGGTATGCTGGGGAGCCAATGCTAGTTTAGAGCCAGAACTGGATGGATCCTGTTGGTAGGGAGTAAGAAGACCTTTGGTACTGGAAGTCTGAAAGGGTTTTAAAGAAAAAATATAAAGATACTAAGTAGGGAATTGTGTGAATTTCTTCTACACGGTAGGCACAGCTCTTTGCTCTTCTCCCCATGTGATATTCTAATAAAATACCAATCTTTAATGTAAAACTTAATGGGTCTCCTATGGCACTTCCATACATGCACTACATTGTTCATTGCTCCAATTCACTTCTTCCTTATCCTCTCATATCCCCCTCCCCCACACGCTCCCTCTCCACCAACAGCCTCCCTTCTACTTGTATGTTTTTTGTTTGTTTGTTTGTTTTTGAGTATAGCTACCTATATATGTACATCCTGATTTTGCCATAGGGCAAAATACATGATATTTCCTTTCTATTCTTTCATTATCCTTTCTTCTTTCCCCCTCCTCCTTTTCTCGAGTCCATCATCTTTCCCTGCGTAGGTCTTGTCTGCTTTCATGATCTGTATGCTTTAGTAATGAATATGTATTTGAAGTCTAACATCCACATATGATAGAAAACATGCAATGTTTATTTTTCTGGGTCTGGCTTATTTTGCCGAAAATGATGATCATTAGTTACATCCATTTGCCAGTGAATGCCATAGCTTTGTCCTTCCTTATGGCTGAATAAAACTCAATGGTGTATATATACCACAATTTCATTATCCATTCATCTGTTGATGGACAGCCAGGTTGATTCCTTATCTTGGCTATTGTAAACTCCACAATAAACATAAGCAGGTATCTCTACGGTATATTGACTTATATTCCTTCAGATATATGCCCAGGAGTGGGAGAGTCAAATCATATGGTAGTTCTAATTTTAGTTTTTTGAGGAACCTCCAAACTAATTTCCAAAATGGCTACACCAACCTGCATTCCCACCAGCAGTGTATAAGTGTTCCTTTCTCCCTACATCCTGGTTAGCAGTTATTGTTTGTTTTGTTCACAGTAGCCATTCTGACTGGGGTGAGATAGTACCTCAGTGTAGTTCTGATTTGCATTTCCTTGATGGCTAAGGATGTTGAACATGTTTTCATATAGTTGCTGAGCATTTGTATTTCTTCTTTTGAGAAGTCTCTATTCAATTATTTTCCACATTTTTTGATTGGATACTTTGCTTTTTTGTTGTTTAACTTTTTTAGCTCTTTATATATTCCTCTGTCATTATTCTTCCTTTTTTATTGTACTAGGTAGTATGCATGCATCTGATGGATACTTTGCTTTTTTGTTGTTTAACTTTTTTAGCTCTTTATGTAATCCTCTGTCATTATATTTCCTTTTTGATTCTACTAGGTAGTATGCATGCATCTGAGTATTGAATATGACCTGAAGGTGGGCTTGCAGCATGAATCAAAGCTTACAGCTTTGAGGGAAAATATAATGCAGATCCACAGGTTGGGCTTTGTTTGTTTGTTTGTTTTAGTAGACTTAGGTGCATTTTAAGTGGATTTTTCTACAGTTACTTCTTGTTTAAAAATACATAGTCTGAACCCCTCTACACTCATATTCTGGTCTTCTAACTCTGTATTTTAGAAATTTAAAGTACTAATTCCTTTCTTGGAAATTTTCCCATCCAAGCTTAATATCATAAATACTTATTATGCCTCTGAATTGTAGCATTAGGCTGTAATTCAGGTCCTGCAAAATATTGAAATATTATTTTACTTCACTGGAAATACAATGAAAAATTAATTTCTTTCCTAAATAATACCATTCAGCAACTCCTGAATTAGACTCAAGAAAATAGGAAGATTATTCCACATATTTTGTTTTGCTTGCTAATCATTCTTTCAGCAAAGTTTAAGCATCTATTTTGTAGCAGCCACTATGCAATATTTTGGAAGTGCAGAAATGAAAAGACTGATTTCAGGAACAAAGTCTACAGGGTAGAGCTAGGGGTAGACAAGAAAGCAAACAGTTATGACGAGTACCATCAGAAAGACAGGCTCTGCATGCAAAGTGAAAACAACAGAGGAACAACCTATAGCAGTCAATGAGGCAGATCTGAGAAAGCATCCTAGAGGAGGTGGCATCTGAAAAGTCACTAAAACTGTCAAATTAGGTTACTCGTGACACGTAATGTACCCTATGTACTATTTGTGAAAACTCTAGATGAATAGATTAATATATCCTCTTTATAAGAAAAGAAAGAGAATCCAAAAGAAGTTAGATTTTCCCAGGTTGCAAGTCTATATTTCTACCTAGATCTAATGACATCCCCACCCCCAATTCTGTGCCTCTTTTCTTAAGTCAAAATGCATTGAAAATGTGTTTCATTAAATAATAGCATGGGAAGAACAGAAATAACTTGCCTCCAGCCAAGCAGCCATGAATTGTGTATTATGCAATGTCTCATATGGTCCTAAATAATTTAGTACACCAGCATTACCTAATAATATATATTTGAAATAATTGATCCACAGGTAAGTGTTGGGTCATCATATGAATATACATGTTAAAATCCCAAATGGCTGAATAGCTAATGAACTACTGTGAGTTGTTTGAAAGCACTAGTTTTTAAAAAGGTGAGTAATAAATTAAGATGTCAAAGCACCTGCTATTAAAAACATAGTGAACTGACTCTCCAATATGTAAAGCATGAGATCTTCAATGCAATAATCAAATATGTTTACATAGATGGTCCCCAAATTACCATAATTCAATTTACAATATTCAGTCTTATGATGATGTGAAAGCCATATGCATTCGGTAAAAACTGCACTTCAGATTTTGAATTTTAATCTTTTCCCAGGCTATTAATATACTATATGATACTTGAGATATTGTTCAGGAGCTGTGAGCCACAGCTCCCAGTCACCACGCAGCCATGAGGGGAAACAGCTGATACTCTGCAGTGTGCTGTGTGGACACAGATATTCCTATAAACTATATGAGGTATTCAACAATGCATTATAAAACAGGCTTTGTGTTATGATCTGTAGGCTAATCTTCTCAACTCGAAATAGATTCATCCGGACACAATCCCATCAGAGGTTGAAGAGCACTGTATTTAAGAAAAAAAATAGACTTAGTGCTCTATAGACAAGACAGATATTTCCATTGTTAAAAAAAAGAGCTCCAAATACTATAAAGAAAGATAGTACCACCCTGTCTTGACTTCTAGTTTCCAAAATATAGCTATTAATATAGTTTTGACTCCAAGATGAACTGAAAAGTAGACTTCTTCTTGTTGTTGTTAGGTGCCGTTAAGTCCATGTCAGACACAAAGCGACCCTCATAGGGTTTTCAATGGCAGATTGTTTCGGGATTGCCTTGGGAGTGGCTTGCCAGGTCCTTCTCCCATTTTTGTGGTGCTGGGAATTGAACTCAGGACCTCAGAGACTGCAGCACAGCACTCTACCAACTGAGCTAAATCCCAGCCAAAAAGTAAACTATGGTGCCAAATTTTCAACAATAGACTTGGTATTGTCTTTTTCATTCTCCAGTGACTTTTCAATTAGTACAAGTAAGAGATTAATCAGTTACAAATAACCTTGTGTAACCCCCTGTAATAAGTAAATTAAATTCCCATACCTTGATTTAAATAGTCAATTCTCTGTCAATTACTCATCAGTGAACCAGGATAACCTGAAATGATCTTTAAAAATAGAAAAGAGGGATCACCAACTCTCAGATGCATGTGTTTAAATATTTAATTTCTTAGGTCATTATTCATCGAATATGTGAGTTTGTTTAAGAAATAATTGTACAGCCTAAGTAAGTCATTAACAATTCTAATGGCCAATGAATCTTATCTAATCTATAAATTGTACTGCTAGTGTAAAGGATCCATATATTTCACTTAGTGAGTACGGTCTTATTAGAATTACTTTGTTCTTGTCTTTTCCAGTAAAAAAAAAAAAAAAAAAAAAAAAAAAAAAGATCTTTGCTCTCTGGTCTCTTTTTAAATTTGTTAAAACCTGAAATTATCTTCTGAAAACTATGAGACATCAAACTGAATGTTGCTGTTGTTAGGTCCGACTCATAGCAACCCTATGTACAACAGAACAAAGCACTACCTGACACTGTGCCATGTCCAGCACTGTGTCACTGCTTCTCTGCTATTCTTAGGGTTATCAATAGCTGACTGTTTTTAGGATTGTTTTGGAATTGGACTGCCAGGTTTTTCACACATTTTTGTGGTGCTAGGAATGGAACTTAGGGCCTCAGAGCAGCAGAGTAAGACCTCTACCAACTGAGCTAAACTCCAGCCATAAAACTGTATAAAGCATGTCAAGTGCAGAGAAAATATCTTTTAAGATTGTTAAATTGGTTACTCTTTAGTAATCTACCAGTAGCACCTATAAGGTTGATGAATGTTCAATCTGTAGTCTACTTTGAGTACACTATTATCTCTAATATATTTCTACACATTAAGTTATTCCTGGTATTTTTGGGGGCCATTAGTCTTTTATTTCTTGTCTCAAGTGCATTTAATTTCTTTGTTAAGCAATTTTCACAGTAAATAATTTGAAACCTGTGTTATTGGCACTCTCTCAGCTAAGAAATTTACTGTCTTCCAATGGCACAACAAAAAAGACTCATGAAAAATCAAGGACAAAATGTATGTCCAGAGCAGCTTCATACAGTTAAACAGGTTGTGCCATGCACAGAATAGGCAAGCCAAGGGACATGAATTCAGGTCAGATCTGGCCTGTGTTTAACTCAGCAATCTGAAGTGCAGAGGAGGGTCTGAGCAGAGGTAGTGCCTTTGTTTGTATCACATTCTGGTGAGAAGACTCTCTTTCTAGTTGACATGTTCTGGATTGGAAATCAGAGCTTGGTTAATTCCAATACTAGTCTACTAGTTTTATTAAAGGCAATATTCCAGTATGGGAGACTATGGATATTTTATAATTGTTCAACGTATTATCTTATTCAGTAAATTTTCTACTACAGTAAAACCTTAAACTTGAATGTGAAAATTCCAACTTTTGCTTCCACCTCCCCTCCACTGACTATGGTGTGCATGTTGCACTTAAAATGGATGCGAAGGCCCTGAACATTCTATCTCTTATTCCCTTTGAAAATAAATGATCTAGTTACTGTGAGAATGTAGCAAATGCTTCATATATTGGACAGAAAAAGAAAACAAAAATCCTAGAATCTTCTTTATTCTTCAATAAACTTCCTTTGAAGGCTATTCATGGATTTGGGCATCAAGATAAACAACTTGACATTCTGCCTAAACTCAGAGTATTTGCTAATTCTCTGCTAATCAGAGAATACTCTGATTCTTGGGTAGAAAAGAGTAAAGAGCTGATTCCAAGTGTACTCCCACCAAATGATAAGGCTCTTTTACTGTAGTGACCCCTTTATATGTGCTTAAGACTTTTTTTTCTGAATAATCTATGAGAAAATGTAAATAATTGGTGAAATGTTGAATCAACCAGGATTGACTTTTTAATGCTACTTGAAAAATATTTGAGTAACTTTTTCCTTCAAAGCATAAGTGGATATTTTAATCGAGAATTTGTTCATGAATGCAAATAAAACACGTAAAACCAAATATGTGTACATTTGTGTTGTACTTTATGGTTTACATTGTATATTATCAAAAAGAAAATGGATTGAAAGGCAGTGTTCTGTTTTTGAAAACTTGATAGGAGATTGGACTACAACTTTCTTTAGGACAATCTCATAAATTAATGGGAAAAGAGAGTCACTTTTTATATATTTAAGAGAAATACTTAAAATATTAAAAAAAGAAAAACATATCTATTAACATCTAGTGAAATCATGTGGAAATAAAATCAAGGGTTTCCTTACACAAGTCATATTTATTTCTTTTAGAATATCCTTTAGTATTTCAAAATTTGTGTAATACTATCTAAATAAAAATGTAATTGACCATGATCATAAATTTGAGCTCTGAAACAATAATTGAGTCGAGATTTACTTGAGTATCAAGAACATTTATTAGAATAGACTAATCGCAATGAAGTGGTTTCAATGTTATGCTGTTATTAGTTGCCATGGAGTTGGCTCCAACTCCATAGCAACCCTATGTACAATAGAATGAAAGACTCCCCGACACTGTGCATGCCCAGCACTACTCTCAGTGCTTCTCTGCTATTCACAGGGTTTTCAATAGTAGATTGTTTTGGGAGTGATTTCCAGGTCCTTCTCCCTAGCCTACAGCATCTGGTATTCCCAGGTGGTCTCCCATCCAAGGACTACAGTTTATGAGTTAACTTGTAATAAAAAAATTGTAACACACTTGGGAGTTGTCTTCTTACCTTTGCTACATATTTAATTTCAAAGAGAGAGTTGTTTATTCAAAGGCTCAAACATTCTGATATTATACAAAGATCAAGGATATATAAACCCTAATATTATAAACATATTCTGAATTTGGTGTTTTGAATTGTAAACTCAACTTGCAAACCAAATTCTCTAGTCTATACCTATGGAATGCATGAGACAGTCTGCAAGACTCTTCAGCAAAATCTGTTAATATGGACTTTTTTTTTCATTTTGCAGATACGGTGTCTTTTGATGAGCACACCCATGGTGTCTATGTGGGCAAATATTTAGTATCATTACTATTGTCAGTCAATCAAACTAGATTTTGTTTTATTATGCACCTAAAAAAGAAATCTTAAGTTTGGGAGTCATACAATCATCCTGGGATCAAATCTTCTCTCATTTAGTAGATTTTTGCCCTAGGGGGAAAATTTTTTATATATGTGTATGTATGTATATACATATATACACATATACACATACATATATATTAAACTTCATTTGAAATTGTCTCTGATTTTACTACTGTTTCTGTTTAAAACACATATTTTGAAAGGAGTACTAATATGCCTTAACTCTCCTATTTTCCCTGACATAGATGACAAAGTACAAATATAAAGCATATAATATTTAAAGGAGAAGAACCAAGATGAAGAAGGAGAAAGAGGAAGAGAAGATGAAGAAAGAAGAAGGAGGAGGGGGAGGAGGGGGAGGGGGAGGAGGAGGAGGGGGAGGAGGAGGAAGAAGAAGAAGAAGGAGAAGGAGAAGGAGAAGGAGAAGGAGGCGGCAGCGGAGGAGAGGATGGGGAGGAAGAGGAAGGAGAAGGAGAGAGGAGAGGAGAGGAAAGGAAAGGAAAGGAAGAGAAAGAGAGAGGAAGCAAGGAAGAGAGGAAGGGAGGGAGGAAGGGAGAAAAAGGGAGAGAAAGAGGAGAAAAAAGAAAAGGAAAAGAAAAAGGAAAGGAAAGGAAAGGAAGAGAAACGTATGTGCAGCTTTTACATCAGGCCACATTTCTGGAAAAACCTAATGCACAGAGAACTCCTTTAATCCAGCTGGTTCCAGGAGCAGACAACCACAGCTTCCAAGGAGCCATTCATAACATTTCAGGGAGTGTTCATTGTGGCGGCATCCTTCTAACCTTCTCAGCACCAGAGCTATGCCAACCACAACTTTTCAGTTAGAGCCATCATTGACGTATCTGCCAGTTGCTCAGCCAAAAGGAAGACTATTACTTCTTTTAATGGAGTGGATCTCTAGAAACTGTCTGTGAGAGATTGTAGACCAGTGTCACTACAGTGGAGCTACAGATAAATAAGGCATTTATGGTGAAATTCTCTCCCAGCAATCTAAGGGAGAAAAATGCTTGATCTTATATTTTTCTCTTGCTCTTTTTCATTCTTGTTTTTATCAAAGAAAAGATGGTTTATATGGGGCAAAATAGTGATCTATATATGTCGAAAGTGAAAAGATTGTATTTGAAGGTCTAAGTACCTTGTCTTTGGGATGGGAATTATAGATATTATTTGATGTGTGTTTGCAAACAAAATATTTGACCCAGTTTCCCAAGTCATCCTGGGTGATGATATTATAATACAGCATTAGAGCAATAAATTAACTGACCCATTATGCACAGAATTCCTGAAAACTCTGGCCTTTTCAAATCCCCCTTTTCTGGCTCAAAGAGGTTTACGCAAAAATTCATCTATGCCTTTTTTTCTTTTCTTCAATTGTGGCATCTGTCATTCAGAAAGCTGATAATTTGGTCTTATACATTTAGTAACATTGTGGCTTCTCCTAGACTCTGCTCCAACAAAACCTGTACTGGTGCCAAAGTTAATTAATTAATTAAAAATAAAATAAAAATCCTTTGATCCTTATTCACTTGTGATATCTATCAGTATCCTTTGGTGCTAACCCTACCCATGGAGGTACAGACTCATGCTGAGGACCCTCTACAGCCATGTTTGCAGCTCTAGATTCCTAAAACCTACACCTGGAGAGATAACTGGAACATCCACCATGCTGTATTCAAAACGTAGCTCCCCACCCATACAGACCATAAGGCATAGCTTCATTCCCATCTGCTGTTTCTTATTGTTGCTGTTGTGTTGCTTTGTTTTGTTTTGTTTTGTTTTAGACAAGGTCTTGCTGCATAGCCCCTCCTGGCCTGGCACTTCAGATGCTCCTGACTTTGCCTCCTGAATGCTGGGATCACAGCCATGCACCATCACACTGGGCTTTTCTACCTCCTTTGCAACTTTGACTGTTACCTTATTTCTACTGAGGTGACTCTTTTTCTACGGAGAAAGCTACACAGAGTGCAAGATGGCCTTTGCTGCCCCAGAGTCAGAGGCTATCAGTCCTGCAACTCTGCTAGCCTCTGTAAACTTTGTTTATCTTTCTCCTTGAGACTCTGCAGAAGCTCACTCAGGGAGCTCCAACGCCCCCACCCCCACCTGTTACTCTTGCTCATTAATGCAGATATGAATTGACAAAGGGTAAACAAAGTTCAGACTCTTGTTGAGGAAATCTTGCTACACTATGGATAGTTG
Source organism: Pedetes capensis (assembly GCA_007922755.1). Taxonomy (NCBI): domain Eukaryota; kingdom Metazoa; phylum Chordata; class Mammalia; order Rodentia; family Pedetidae; genus Pedetes; species Pedetes capensis. The sequence goes on from VMDO01002479.1 coordinate 137,937, forward strand.
TTAAGATGAAGGGGAAAAAGTGTAAAAGTTGAAATGACATATCAATGAAGCTAGCAAGAGAGGTTTGTTTTTGGAAATATTGAAATAATAATTATCTTCCTTTAAGACCTCCTTATTCCAGAAGACCTCCTCATTACAGAACATATTTCATCAGATTTCTTTTAGACAAGGTTAGTGTTAAGAAGCATGTAAACATGGATCTCAGAAGGTACAAGAATACATGGAAGTGCAAAGCGGTGTGGAGTGAGAATTTCATTCTTGTAGTTATGTTAAGTGTTCTACATTGTGAAAAAAAGGTTGCCTTAGTATAATACAACTTTGTGTATTGCAGGTAAGAGAAACTAATATTCCAAGGAAAGCACATTATAGCAAATAAGGACCCATAAAATTTTCACTGAGGAGACATTATTGAGGTGGGGTAAGGGGAATTGTGAAAGGAAGTGAGATACTCCAAAGTGATGTGTCCACTTATCCGAATGCAGGTATGAGCTTAAAGATGTCTGAAAGACCCCAAATGCAGAATTGAGTTAGTGAGATTTTTTATGTCTTTATTCAGTTCGGTTTTTCATTCCTGGAGTGCCAAAACTGACTTTTAATAGCAACATTACCAACCACAGTAGATGTATCTGGAGCAATGAATGTTCTTGCCTCTGGCAATGAACTACTCTATCCTGTCTTTTCATTTTTGCAATGATTTCTTCCCTTAAAGTGTGCGGTTGGAGAAGGAGTTTGCCACCTACAGCTAGTGAAACCAGATCCAAGGGAGGGAGGGACCGAGGGTGGGAGAAAGAGAGAAAGAGTGGGACAGAGTGTTTTCTTTACCCTTGTCCCATTTAGTGTTGTATCCATGTTACATCCCCTCAAAAAATCCGAACTGAATCATTTTGTTCAGAGAAAAGCTTGGGGGGCAATGCTAAAAAACTCCTGTTGGGACCATTTGGTTTGTAATGTATTTTGTCCAAGTGAGCTCTTTATCTCTGCCTCTGGAACCTTTGCCTTATCACTCAGCAGGAGCCAGCTGCCTTCCTTCAGGTGCCATTCTGACAGATGAAACAGACAGTCCTCTCCCGCCTATCACACATTTATCCAGACTTCTCTGGAGTGAAGAAGCTTTCCTGGGCTATTTATTCTTGGAGGCAGAGGAAAAGCCCTTGCTTCAAAGATTGAGCTGCTATTTCCTGCAGTCAGACCCACACAGGCTGGAAGAGCACACTGGAGCATGGTAATCAGATTCCTTCATGCTCCACATTAAATAGTGACTCGCATGATGTTGTTCAAAAGGTGCATAACCCAGTATATTTCATTGCAATATCTACACATTAATGTAGTCGAAAGCAGATTTAGAAGTGAGAATTTGATTTAAAGCACCATCTCATGACTGTGCATGAATTTGTCTGCTTTAACCCAGGCTGTTCTAGTTGTAGAGAGCAACAGCAATAAACAGGCCATTCATAAAGCATAGAGAGTGTGTATTCATTGTGACCACATATTTTGTTTAAAATCTTTTAAATTATGCCATGAAGAATTTGGGCATAAATCCATTTCAAACACTTGTGCTGTCTCAGGGGTGGCCAACATAAAAATATGTTCCAGAAATGCTGTTTGGGTTAATTTTAAGATCCCTTTCCTCCACCTCGTTTATGATTGTATTCATCACCACCTACAGAAACCTACTTACACCATATGCCAGTCCTATCCATACCTTCACAGGAACCAACATAATTAAAACTCTTTCTTTTTGTAAGCCAAAAGTGGAGTCATTTTTTAGACATGAGTTGATAGTCTCCCAATTCACATCTTTTCACACCACCAAAGAAGGTATACTCTTCTTGACATTCTCTTTTTGTACAATATGGTTTTTGAAATAGTCTATTTTCTCAAGCTGTGTAAGAGGTCAAGAAAAGAGTATTAATTGACAAATAAATATTACATAATACAAGAATGGATGCCTCTAGTATTCATTGCATTTCTTATGTGCCACACTAAAGGAACAACTTATATATTTGTCATATTTAATTCTTGTGGGAGGTCTATCAGGTCGATGGTAATATTATCTCCATGTTACACATGAGGAAACTAAAGCACACAAATTTAAGTATCCTGCTATTGTAGAATAGCCCCAGGCCATGAACCCACACAATCTGCATAATCTGTGCTCAGAACCACATTCTTTTTTTTTTTTTTCTGTACTGGGGGTTGAACCCAGGGCCTAGTGCTTGCATGCTTTGCAAATGCTATACCACTAAGCTGCACCCCTAGCCCTTTTTTTTTTTTTTTTTTTTTTTTTTTACTTTTTGAGGCAGGGTCTTGTTTTTTATTTTTATTTTTTATTGGAAATTTTAAATGTACAACTTAATGGGCTTCATTCTGACATGTATTTCACTGTGACATTTCCGTATATGTGTTTCATTGTACATTGCTCACATAACTTCTCCCTTACCCTCTCATGCCCCTCATCCCCCATCTACCACTCCCCGGCCAATGGCCTACTCTCTATTTGTATGTCTTTTTGTGGGAATATATATCTATATACATGCATCCCAATTTTGATTTAAGTCCAAGTTTTTTTCTATAGTGATCTTTTTACATTCTCAGCAATATTACATGTATACTCTAGTCTGTTTTGGGATCCCCAGGGAGTTAGAGAGTACCCCAAATGTGGCTGACCATAGGAGCTCATCTAGCCCACTTGGAGGACCGACCTCTCTCCTCCAAGGCGAGTGACCCTTACCCTACATCTGGGTCATTTGCCCCCATTTAACCCTATGGGGCAAGATGGCAACTGGTCACCTTTGCCCTATATCCAGGTATCTCACTCTTCCCCCTCCCATCAAATAGACCAAAATGACACCTGAGGTATAGTAGCATCTAACTCCCCCCCACCCCCCGTGCCCAACTGGTCATTTCTGGTCCAACCCTGTTCCCCTGATTGGCTGGCTAAAAGGATATATAAACTCCAGAGCTCAGAGCTCAATAGCCTTTCTGAATACCATCTAAGAGAAGGTCACTGGGTCCTTGCAGTTCTTTAAGAACCCAAGGCCCATCTACCTCATCTACCTTGCTTAGCCTTCAGCCTTCCTCTGACCAGCCTTCATCGTACTTCAGCCTGCCTGCCACCTCTACTGGATACAGACTTCTACAATGCCTGATATTCTGCATGGACCAGCAACTTTGAAAGGGAACACTACAAGAGGCAAGCCTCTGAGAGTCACGAACAGGGCCTCCAAACTGGTAAAGCCTGTGAGCCGGAAGAGCAATGACACCCAGGAGACAGCAGCTGAGTGCTTTTCCTCTCCAACTCTCCTTTCCTCTTTCCCTAATCTTCAGTCCCTTTCCCTCTCTTTTGTGAATAAACCCTTGTTCTATTATCCTGTGTGTGACTTTCTGTTCTCTGGCCACAGCCTTATCACCTGGTGCAGCATCAGGGCACCCACCTCTTATTTCCAGCCACAATGTAGTGGGAGAGAGAAAAAAAACCTCACATGTTTGCATTTGCCATCCTTTGGTATTATTGGTATTATTGGTATTATTTCCCGAACTATTAAAGTTGGCTGTTTAAATTGAGGTTGACTTCCCTTTCATTCCTCACTCCTCGATGGCCCTCCTCCCCCTCCCATGTTCTCCCAGCATGGCTTCCTTTTGCTAGATCTCTCCCTCCTTCTTTCCACTCCTTAAATTGTCCCTTCTACTTTAAGTTTACATGAGATTTTTATTATGTTCCAATTTATGTATAGGACTTTTTCCTTCTTTTAAGTTTGATTCAGCTCCCTCATATGAGTGAGAACATGTGGTATTTCTTTTGGGGGGCTTGTGTTGATTCACTTAAGATAATTTTCTCCAATTCCATCCATTTTGCTGCAAATGACATTATTTCTTTCTTTCTTTCTTTCTTTCTCTCTCTTTTCTTTTTTGATTGCTGAGTAGTATTCCATTGTGTATATGTACCATAATTTTTTTTATCCATCCTTCTGTTGTTGGGCATGTTTATTGATTCCATATCCTTGCTATTATGAAAAGTGCTTCATTGAACATGGAGAATCAGGTGTCTCTGTGGTATGATGACTCATCTCCCTTTGGGTATAGTCTTAAGAGTGGTATAACTGGGTTATATGGTAGATCTATTTTTAGTTTTCTGAGGTATCTCCATATTGATTTCCAGAGTGGTTGAACCAATTTACAACTCTACCAGCAGTGTAAGAGGGTTCCCTTTTCTCCACAGCCTCACCAGCATTTGTTGTTATTTGTTTTGTTGATCTTGGCCATTCTTACTGGAGTAAGGTGGAATCTCAGCATTGTTTTGATTTGCATTTCCCGAATGGCTAGGGATATTGAGCATTTTTCCATATGTTTCATGGCTTTATGGGCTTCTTCATTTGAGAACTGTCTGTTCAGTTCCTTTGCCCACTTGTGTATAGGGTGATTTGTTTTCTTGGGATTTGCTTTCTTGGGTTCTTTATAAATTCTGGAAATTAGTCCTCTGTCCTATGTATAGGATGTGAAAATTTTCTCCCATTCAGTGGGGACTTCCTTGATTCTGTTGATTGTTTCCTTTGCTGTACAGAAACTTTTTAATTTCATGTCATCCCACTTATCTATTCTTACTGCAATTTCTTGAGCAATTGGAGTTCTATTAAGTAAATGCTTTCCTATGCTTATATGCTTATATGTTGGATCAAATTGCCTATCTTTTCTTCTATTAGTTTTAGAATTTTTGCTTTTATGTTGAGGTCTTTTATCCATTTCATGTTAACTCTTGTGCATATTGAGAGGTGCAAGTCTGTTTTCATTTTTCTGCAAATTTCCCAGCACTATTTATTGAAAAGGCTATCCTTTCTCTGGGAGAAGGACCTGGCGATCCACTCCCAAGGCAATCCCGAAACAGTCTGCCATTGAAAACCCTATGAGGGTCACAATGAGTCAGATACCGACTCGACGGCACCTAACAACAACAAGAACAACAATCCTTTCTCCAATTTACCCGCTTTGCTCCTTTGTCAAAACTCAGGTGGCTATTGATGTTTCCTGTATCTCTGGGTCCTCTATTCTGTTCCACTGCTCTTTAGGCCTATTTTTGTTCAAATACCAAGCTGTTTTTGCTACTACAGCCCAAGATAGGGTTTTGTTAAATTATGCAGACTGCTTCTAGTCTCAAATTTGCAATCCTCCTGCCTCTGACTCCCGAGTTACTGGGAATACAGGCTTGTGCCACCATGACTGGCTAGCTGGGAGCCACATTCTTAATCACTGTGTTTATGTGACAAATTTCTATTCATTCACTAAATAGTCTTCCCTCTGTACTGTGTTTATTCAGAAGATGAGAAAGAAGATAAGAACAGAAATTAATATCATTGGTTTTCATGCCAAAGTTTATTTTCAAAATCAGTTTGTAAATTTAGAACTGCATAGTCTTTTTTCCTCCATTGTTTTCTGCTTTCACATAACTACAATCTGTAAACTTTGTTCTATAGAACTTTCTTATAGGGCTTAGATGTTTGGATCACAGGGGCAATCTTAAATGGGACTTTAAAAATGCTAACACAAATAGATTCTTCATTTGCAGATGTGGACCATTGAGTCTATTTAACCTTTTTTTTTTTAACTTTAAGGCAAATTGCTGGACATGGAATAAAGGAGGTTATACCAAACACATGGGCTGTGACTTCTTTCATTGAGCAACAAGAGGGTCTGTGATTTCAGAGTCCATGATTTCAGGAAGCAGTGTGTCAAAGGATAGCCATCAATGTCAGATTATACTGGAGGACATCTCTACATCCAGGGAAACAAGACATGCCTGTTCTGAGGGACCACATTGGTCTAATTCCTTCCTATCCCTTGCAGAGCTAGTCTGCAGACTTCCTTCCTATCTTTCAAAGTTCTGGAAATACACAGTAATGACTATAGCCTGTCAGGGACTGTTTTTCCAGGCTTGAATCCAGTAACCAAATGCATTTGCTTCATGCTGTTCCACTTTCTAATGTGCCCCTTTCCTGCCCCCTAGCCCATTGGAAAGTCATTTAAATTGAAAAGAGCATAAAACACCTCTAATAGTTCATTCCACTCCTCTTTGCTACCAGAACCTCCCTTTCGTTCAGGGGTCTATTCCTCAAGAAAAATATATTCTGGAGCTTCATCTTTATCCTTCTTACCCACTGTTTACACTGCCAGTGATGGGATTAAAGATAAGAGTCTGGAAGGTACTGTATTTCTGGCCAATAAGATGAAATGGAATAATCCCTAGTGAGGAAAAGGTACACAAACAATAACAAAAAGAAATATAAAGATATGTGATTCACACACATGCCATATACAGTACGCTGGGAGCCCCGAGGAAGAAGTTAGGTCTGCCAGGGAGTCCAGAATAGCTGTTCAGAATATAGGGACATGTTTAGAGCTAACCCTTGAAGAATGAATAGATCAATCAGAAAGTTTCTTTCTTTTTTTTTTTTTTTTCTTTTTAAGGAAGAGAAGCATTCATTCTAAGAAAGGAGCATAGCATATGTAAAAGCACCATATGAAGTTATATGGTGGAAAGGAAGGACTTTTGAGTGGCTGGAGGGCACTACCCATCAGCAAGTGATAAAAAATTAAGCAGAAAAAGTGGTTTGAACTTCCTTGGGGATGCGGGCTTATCTTTTAGCAATGAGGAGCCAATGAAGACTTTTAAACAAAGCACCTTGGAATATAGATTTCACTGCCACAACAGAGGTCCAAGTAACTGTGTTGAACAATATGAAAATTTATTCCCCTTTCACCTAACAATTCAAGAGTAAGCAAATCTGTGCTGAGAAGGCTGTATCATGCTGTTAGAGTCCCAGAACCCTTCCATCTTCTTGTTCTGTCATCATAAACAAGGGGTCTCAATTAATTGATCTGGTCCCCACCATTACATCTGCCCTCCAGTCAGCTGAAAAGAAGGAAGAGGCAGAGAACATAGTCCACAAACTAGAGAACTTGCATCCATCTATTCTTTGCATGTGCTCTTGAACAAAATTTAATCACAGAAGCACACCTAGCAACAAGGTAAGTAGGGAAATGTTGTGTCTCTTACATCAAAGAAGGATATTAGAAAGCAGTTAGCAATCCCCATCTTCCAAAATAATGTAATAACTATCTGAAAAACAAAAGGGATAGATAGAAGGAGGAGATAATTAGGAGAATATTTAGTAGCCTGGATATAGGCTGATGAGTCAAATTAAAGCAGTGACTAGAAAGAGGGAAAAGAAAGTTAGTGTTGTTAGTTGTATTCCAGAATGACCAAGAAGCTGGCACATTCAGTATTAAGGCAAGTATCGCCCAAAGCACGGCTTTCTGCCTACGTTATTAAATTGCTCCACTGAGCAGCAGCAGCAGCCTGAGAAGAGCCATTTCAGGCAATCTTCTTTTGTGATCCAACATTAACTCGTGCTCTTTTCTGGTCACTGTGAACCCAGTTGCTGGCCCTTTTGCTCAGCATCACAGTGCCCCCCTGAGCCCAAGGCAGCACATAGGGCTCAGGCTTGCTTGATGAGCATGTGGAACAGAGACAATAATTAGCAGTAGGATCTCCATACACTGTTGCCTTTGGGGCACTTCAGCATATAGAGTAATTCTAGCTGACCTGTTAAACATTTTCATTTTTCAGACTGACCAATATAATATGCTATGGATTATGAACACATAAAATCATTTGTTCATATTCTTCAGAGGGAAAATTCTGCGCAGAAGGAAAAGTATTACCTTCATCCAGCTGTCTGATGAGTCCCAAGATCTAAATTCCAGAACATACATTCATGTTTCACTGGTAATACTATTTGGCTAGCAGTCAAGAATTCTTTCTCCCTCTATGTGTACATGGAAAGAAGAATATAGAACATAAACATATTAAAAATGTTATATACCTTCACATGATTTTCCAAAGCCTTTATTTCATTTTATTTTATTTTTAATTTATATTTATTTATTTATTTATTTACTTATTTATTATTCTTTAGTCCTAGCGAGTTGAACCCAGGGCCTCTCACACTCTAGGCATGTGCTCTACCGCTGAGCTGCACCCCCAACCTCCCATTTTACTTATTCATTTGTTTCTTTGCTTAAGACACCATCTCACTAAGTTTCACAGGCTGCCTCTGGTCTCAAACTCACAATCCTCCTTCCTCAGCCTCTGGAGTCACTAGAACTTCAGAAGTGAACCACCATACCCTGTTTGGTATATATTATTATAATCAATGTGCTTCCACTCACAATTAAGTGAATGATTTTTATGAGTAATAGACTGATCTCATTCAAAATGTCAAATATTACCAAATACGTTTAGAAGCTGTCACTCAGAGTGGATTTCTATCCACGATAGACCTTAACCTCTCTTTTCCCTGGGATAAATTGTTCCAGTTGCCATTATTCTTATGCAACAAATGGGCTAATTTGGTTCAAAGCATTTCATGTCTCTGATCTTCTATGGAAACTGTTCCTTGTGACTATAATATCTCTTCTTGCTTTTTCCCTCTGGAAAAGCCTACTCATCCTTAAAGGCACATCCTAAAATTCACCTCATCTTTGTTTCAGGAAAATCTAACAACAAAAGTTATTGGAAATATAATGTGTAACCTCTCAGTTTATTGAATTCCTCATGTCTACAATATCCTTCACTTCACTGAAAGTTACATTTTCAAGACATTGTCACCATTGAGATATATGACTCTGATATTTTAAACTATAATAGCCCACTCTCTAACCACAACCTCCTATTTGTCAGAATCTTCACTTCTTACTCTCATATAAATTGCTCTTTTTTCTCATTCAGAATTTCCTTCCCTGGACAGAAGAGATTTATACTTCCATAGTCACTACCTCACCACCATCCTGTACTCAAAAAAGTATTCATTGAGAGATTGAAACACAACAAATAAGAATTATAGTTGTGGTATAGTGGAGGAAATGACCTTGTCTTCAAATTTCACCTTGTGCTTCCAGTGTACTTATCATGGAAATCTCTACTATTAAACCAGTCCCAAAATTGTTTCTTCAAGGTCTGTGTCTGGACTGTTGCTGTCCAGGGGAAAGTCATGGTGCTATGTAGACTGCTGTCACAGTAACTTCATCTCCATCCTCATGGATCACTCCACCAGTGCTATTGAAGAACCTTAGAGCTTCTCCTCAGCCATCTCCACTTCCCATGATTCCCACTGAGACGTTCTGAATCTAAGGTTTTACCACTTTCTTTAGTCCCTCAGCCCCAGTAAGAGCCCATTACTCAGAGCACAGGGTCCTGAGATCAGTGGGGCTCCCTGCCACCCTCACCCTGTTCCATCCTATCCTCACTAGTATGGCCTTTTTCCCCTTCACTCTCAAGAAGCAATGTTTCTCATGCTCAAAACTACCCCTCTTGCCCTCATTCGGAATCTACAGACCACACCTGATCCATATTCTTTCTGTTCCTCTATCACTCCTTGTCTCTATTCTTTCTCCTGATTGTAAACTTCTTAATATTATAAAGTGAAAAAGACCTGAGTGTCACTACTAAGTCTATATTTATTAATTTTCTGACATCAGAAAAAGAAATCTTACTATATATGTGCTTCGATTACCCTATATGATAAATGGGAACAATAATACCATATTTATTACAGGTTTATGATGATTACTCTTTCCTATAGACTTCTTATTTATTAGTTCAACAAGTATTTATTGGCTGCCTGTTATTTAGTATGCAATTGTGATGATTAATCTGGATTGTCTATTTGATTACACTGTGACGTGCCTAGGAAATTAGTAAATCACATGTTTGAATGTGTCTATGAGAATATTGCTGGTTATGATTCTTTGCCTTTTGAAGTGACCCTACTACTCCTGAAAGGTTTGGTCCACCAGTAGTGCTACATGAACTGGATTGTTGTGGCTTTCCATTGACTTTGATCACGTGGCAGGGATCCAAACCTATGCTTCCTTACCTCCATTGTGAAGTAGTATCCAACTTTCCCTTGATGAGAGATCAACTCACTCAAATAAGCCCTGTAACTCCTGTTTTTCCTATTGATTTTAAAATGTGAAATGTCCCAAGAGGCTGAATGGCAGTCTTAATATCTAGTTCAATGAAATCAGTCCATCTTCTGGTAAAAATATTCCGCTTTTGGAACTAAGATCTCTCTCTAGGCCACCAGAGCATAAGGTCATGGGAACAAGAAGAAAAAATTTGGCTAGTGGGTCACTAGGGATAATGGTTAGTAGTACCACTCCCATTTCCACCCTTTATTTCCTGAGCCTGTGAATCCTGGCTATGGAGAAATTGCACCAAATGTTTCATGCCAATTTAGAGCCATATAACTCCCTAGCTAGCTACACCTGTCTTCAAATGGCTACTCCACTGTTCTACCAAGCTAGCTGTTTCAGGATGGTGGAGAATTGTTAAAAGAATGAACTCCATGGCCATGAGCCTGTTGCTGTATCATAGCCTTTGGTAATAGATTTTCTTCTTTCTTCTTTTTTTTTTTTTTAATGGTGGTTTAGGTCTTACTCCAATCCATATTTTTTTCAATTTGCAAGTGATATACTTTGGTAAATTCACTTACTACCTTAACATTGCACTAAGCTTTGTGAATCTTAAATAAATGGAACAAAGTCAGATAAACCATAATTGGAGAACAAATAAACAAACCCAATTATTTAGAATAATAGAATCCACTGAGCGCTTTTAAATAGAAACAATACAATCTAATCAGGAGACTTAACTTCAAACCTAGTACTCACAAGTGTAATGGCCCTTTATGTTTACTCTCTGGAAAAATTTGGACTCTGAGGAGTGACTTCAACTTATCACACCATTTTCAATGCAAATTGGACTTAAAATGTAAAATAAATAATAAAATATTCAATTTTATATATTATGAAATTGAATGTATGCAATTTAAAATTATTGTGTGTAATTTTAAGTCATTAGATTATTTGCATTAAATAGTCTAATTTTTTCATAAGAAAGAAATCATTGTGTAACCACAGGGGAAAGATCTACTGACACCCTACCTTTCTCTCCTAATAAATTTAATTCTAAAGGTCACATTCTCTAAATATTTCCTGTGAACTAAATGCAGACTTTTATGAACTGAAGCAAACTAATGGACCCTCTGATGTGAGCAAAAATAATCTGTAAAATGAGATTTGAACAAAGGGTGTGTGCTGTATGTACCTATAAATACAGAGTAGGGAATATGAACTCCAAAATCAATAAACTCACTGTGACTGGAAGAAAAAAGTTACACTAAGACTTACACAAAGACATTTTAGATGTTCTTCACCACTGAGATGCCTTTGCCTGAGGGCTTGCCAAAAATATTTTCCACTTAGCCACAAAAATGTGTGTGTGTGTGTGTGTGTGTGTGTGTGTGTGTGTGTGTGTGTGTGAAGTACCTCACTATAGAGAGTGAATGAGAAGGAAAGGACAAGAAATTATATAATAAATTGGAAGATCTGTCTCACTTTCAGTAGAATAGCTAAAACAAAAATTATCAAATTTCTAAAAGACACCTTATTCTGTCCCTATTTCATACATGTAAAGGAAGCACAGTAGAGGAAAACCTTGGTAAAGACCATGCAGCCTATCAGTGCTGGAAAGGGAATTGAAATCAGGTCATCTAACTATAAGTCCAAGATTTTATCCTCATACTAACACTTGTACATTATGAAAAATGCAATAAGTGAAAGCCTCAAAGCTTGCTGAGCTAAAGTCAACAGCTGTTCTCCAGTCATTAGCTTAATGAGAAAATGTTACATTTCATAGGAAGTCTGTTTTCAAATTTCACATTACATTCCCAGAAACCTGGCCTTCAGGCTTTGTCCTCTCTTGCTCCACAGAATGAAATAGTGTGTTCTAAGCCTGTCAGGGCCTGAAGCTGTAGCGTCCGATCTCCTCAGCTCTCAGAAGCTAAGCAGGATAAGGCCTGGTTAGTCCTTGGATGGGAGACTGCCTGGGAATACTGGGTGCTGTAGGCTTGGGAGAAGGACCTGGCAGCCCACTCCCAAAAGAATCCCAAAACAATTAGCCATCAAAAACCCTATGAATAGCACAGAAGCACTGACAAAGCGCTGGGCATGGCACAGTGTGGGGAGTGTTTCATTCTGTTGTACATAGAGTCACTGTGAGTTGGGCCTGACTTGATGGCATGTAACAACCAAAACAAGCCTGCTGGAAGATTAGCCTTGTCCTAATGCCTGGCTGGGCTGAGGACCCTGGCCTCCACTTCTGCCTCAGCTTGAGCCTGCTTTCCTTGAGACTTAGCAGGAGTCCACACTCAGGGACAAGCAGCCAACTTGCTATATTTGAGCCTAACTTTATGTGTCATTTTTAACAATTAGAAGTTGTTGTTGTTGTTGTTAGGTGCCATTGAATCCTGTCTGACTCATAGTGACCCTCATAGGGTTTTCAATGGCTGACTGTTTCCGGACTGCCTTGGGAATGGATTGCCACATCCTTCTCCCATTTTTGTGGTACTTAGAATTGAAGTTGAGACCTCAGAGAATGCAGAGCAGTGCTGTACCAACTGAGCTAAATCTCAGCCTGGAATTAGAAATAGACCATTATTTTAAAAAATGAAATTAAACACTCCACACATGCAAAAACATTCAACATATAAATTATATGTACATGACAATGGGAAAACAGGTTTGACCTGTAGTTTAGGTATGGTCCAAGGGATTAGATTTACTAAAATATCTAGCCTCTCAGGTTTGTTGTTGTTGTTGTTGTTGTTGTTGTTGTTAAGCACTGTTGAGTGAGGTTTGACTCATAGTGACCCTATGTATAACAGAATGAAACACTCCTGGACATTTTGTCGTGCCTGGCAAGATGTCAGGGCTTATCTGTCATTCAGAGTTTTCAATGTTTGATTGTTCTCAGGATTGTTTTTGGAGTGGGCTGACAGGTCTTTCTCCCTTTTCTGCTGGGGATTGAACCCCCAGCAGAATTAGAATGCGCAGAGCAAGCACTCAAGCACTCTACCAACTGAGCTAAACTCCACGCCTCAGGTTTCTAGCATGGGACAATTTAAGAGTTTTTTGTTAAAAAAAAAATAGACTTAGTGAATGAACAATGTTTTGATTTAATATATTTCATATAATAATATGCTCCTAAAGGGCTAAGGTCAACATTTCTGTTGGCATTTTTTTCAGTCATCAGTAGTTTTGATTTTTGCCTTTTTTCATTTGTGCAATTATTTCATCATGTTACCATAGTTTTCATCACATATATAGCAATTGAAAAATTCATTTCACAAGTATATTTTAGCAAATGTATCATGTTTAAGAAAATGTATAGACATTGTCCCTCCCCACTAGGAGTTAGATTTCCATCAAAATTTTATATGCATATATATATGGTTTATAATAATTTTAAAAAATATGTGATTACCACATATTTTCTATCCTAATCTGCACCCTTCCCACAATTTTAGAGGACTACAAAATCAGATGTGGATAAGAATCATAGAATCACATGTAGATTGGATTCATGGCCAAAAAGCTGTGAGCATTCTAGTGCAAATCCAATCTAATAGTTGAAATTCTCAAATCTTTCAATAGCCTAATAAATGGCTTCCTTTTAGGTAAAGCACACATCTAGATAGAAATCTATTGTTCGATATTGACCTGGTTACTTTTTAATCTTTCTCATCATGAAACTTGAATAGATAAAACTGACAAAGGGAGATTCACTAGTTGGTAACCTGAATCTTCCTAATACAAACTACCTGCTCAGTCAGAAATGGCAAGTTTTCAATACTCAGTAATTGTTACTCATGCCATGCTTTATCTAGGTCCCTACAGTGTCTACTCTTATGTATAAAACAGCCTCAGTCTTCACAATGTAATGCAGCACTGTTTACATGATTTCAATGAAGGATAAATCAGTGTATATCAAAGATATTATTTTATTATCCTCTAAACATAAAAGCACATTATGATCTACATTAAAAAGTCAATACATTACTAGGACAATACTACTATATGATTGAGTACTTCCCTCCATTCGATCATGTAACTTTTAATTATAAAAACAAGATTGTTTTATTGATATTAATACCTCAATATTTGTTAGTACCCTAAATAGAAGTAGAAATTTTCCTTCTATACCATACATGTTCACCACTTCTACATACAAATATTAATTACAGTGATTAAATGCCACAATTTTATGAGTTTATTGGCTTTTAAATGGCTAGTGGATCTTTTAATGGCTTTTCAAGGTACAAACCTAAGACTATCCTCTTGCTCATTATTTTTCATTTTTCAAAATTCATTTACCTAATGAATGAAAATAACTTAATACAACAATGAACTGATTGTGGTTTCTTACTGAAGAATGCAATCTCAGTTTGAGTATATGGCAAAAATCCTTTTCCTTTACTTTTTTTTAATTTTCATGAAATATTAAGGGAATGTTTTGGTCTTTGGTAACTGAGTATTCAGAACCTATGTTTTCCAACTGGGTCTTTACACTTTCAGGCTCAAGTAAAAATGAGACAAGAATCTCAGTTGGATTTGTCTTGATGTATTATATTTATAATGTAAATTATTATTACCAACACATTAATTTCTAGTGTTATAAAATTGTCTTTAATGTTGATTACCTGGTAGAATAGTGTATTATGTATATTTACCTCAAGAGTTTCTTTTCTGTGGCTAATATCAACTATTTAATTACATAATAAAACTCATTACCACTGTGAAATATTTCACATCCAAAGAGATTGTACACAGCCCAAGACTATTTATCTGCCTTGCTGGGGACAGCAAAGACTGGCAGGGAGTCTTTTCATATGATCAGAAAAATATTTAATGAGCAATAATTACATGCTAAGCAATGAGGCTATTATGGAAGAAAATAAAAATGTAGTCAATGCCCTTAAGAGATCAACAGCTGGATGCAGGACAGGCTGTGTAATTTGCAGGCTCAGTATGAATGAAAATTCAGGGCTAAAAAATTTTTTAAGTTATTTAAAACTTCAGGACACAACAATAGTGCTATAGACCAAGTATGTGATCCTTCTGAACATGGGTTCCTGAGCCATTGCACAGGTCACGTGTCCTTGGAGTTGACCTGGGTTCAGTGACTACATAGTAAGAAGAACATTTTGTGAAGGGATATCACCAATAATTGTTGGAAAACAGACCTCTAAAACCTCTTCCATGTATGAGAGAGTAGAGAATTCATGAGTAAGATGAATATTACAACAAAACAATAGTTCTAGAGATCTCTGGAAATCAACTTGGCAAATATTGGTCCCCTTATGTTATGTTCAGTTTAGGGGGAAAAGCAGCAATGTATCAGAAATAAGAAGGATCATTTTTTGGCTAGAGTGAGCAGGAAATAGTTTCTGGAGTGAGTTCTGCCTTTGCTTTTGACAAAGGAGTTAGATTTAGTTAAGTTCAAATTAATTTGACTTGTAACATGGCTCTTATAATTGGCAAAGATTTTTGTTTTCTAAATAGAAACCTTTTCTAAAACCCTTGAAATATTTGAATTAGTCATAAGCTCTCCAAGGTATAAATTTAGACATATTAACCTGTAATGAAGTAAATGTGAAGCAAATATCTTTCATGGGTTGAAATGAAAATTCTAATCATGCAAACACTTCATAAAAAAATGCATTATATCTAAAGACTTAGGTTGAGCCAGTAGACCTTACCCAGAATTTTTCAGATAAAATTTCCATGTTCCTCTCTTTCAATATGTTAGGTATAAAGAACAAACATCATTTGCTTTTTTCCAACATGTTCACTACCACCTAAAATTTATCCAGAAAAATAGTACTACATTCCATCTTCTAAACTTTCAGCATCCAACTCCTTGATTTTTGTATTTTTCAGTGAGAAATTCATCAAAACCAAACACCTTCAGAAAATTCGATGGTATCTCTTAAGTGAAACTTTGCCTTTTCCAGCCATCAATGTTAACAACGTTTGTATGCAATATTGGATGCTTTAACAGTAGTGTGCTGTTAATGTTTAAAAATGGGCTGGAGCTTGGGAGTAAGAAACAGAGAAAAAGAGTACTGACATTAGCATTTGCTGATTTCCATAGTGTACATACTCCCACCGCGGGGTATGGGAGAAATCTCTGGTCTGTCTTTGCAACTTGCCCATAATTAAAAAGTATTCTAAAATAAAAGTTTGTTTAACTTCTTTCTCAGCATGTTTATTATTGGTGTACAGAAATGTTATTGCATTTTGAATATTGATTTTGTAATCTATTTTTCTAAAAGTATTTATCAGATCTAAGAGTTTTCTGGTGCAATCTTTAGAGGATTTAGGTATAGGCTCATATCATCTGCAAAAAAGGAATAATTTGACTACTTCTTTCCCTATTTGTATACCTGTTATTATTTTTTTTCTCTTACCTTATTGCTGTGGCCCAAGGTATCAGTCACTATATTGAATAAGAGAGGAGAGAGTAGACACACTTGTCTCATTCCTGCTTTTAGAGGAAATGCTTTTAGTTTTTCCCCATGTAGTAAGATGTTGGCTACAGGTTTTTCATATATTTTCTTTTTTATGTTGAAGTATGTTCCTTCTATTTCTAGTTTCTTCAAGGATTTTTCATGAAGAGATATTGAACTTTACCAAAGGCTTTGTCTGCATCTATTGAGATGATAATGTGATTTCTATCTCTGAGTCTGTTGATGTGTTGAGTTGTATTTATTGATTTACATATGTTTAACCATCCTTGCATCCCTGGAATGAAACCAATTTCATCATGGAGTATAATCTTTTCTATGTGCTACTAAATTCAATTTGCAAATATTTTATTGAAAATATTTGCATCTGTGTTCATTACAGAAATTGGTCTATAGTTTTCCTTTTTTGTTGTGTCCTAATCTGCCTTAGGTATCAGGCTGACACTGGCTTCAAAGGATAAGTTTGAAAATATTCATTCCCTTTCTATTTTATGGAATAGTTGGAGGAACGAAGTTGTTAATTCTACTTTTACGGCCCAGTAGAATTTGGCTGTGAATCCATCAGGCCCTGGGTATTTCATTGTTAGGAGACTCTTTATTATTACTATATTTCATTGTTTGTTATAGGTCTGTTTAATTTATTTGTATTTTCATGATTTAGCATTGGTAGGTCATATGTGTTGAGGAATGAATCAATTTCCTGTAAATTTTATAATATTTTTAAATATAAGTTTTCAAAGTATTCCCTAATGGTCCTTTGGATTTCATTAGTATCTATTGTAATGACCCCTTTTTCATATCTGATTTTACTAATTTGGATCTTCTGTCTGTTTACTTTGGTTAGTTTGGCTAGGGGGCTGTTGATGTTGATTATCTTTTCAAAGAGACAACTGTTTGTTTCATTGGTTATTTATATTGTTCTTTTAGTCTCCATTTCATTAATTTTCATCCTGACATTTAAAATTTCTTTCTATCGACTAATTTTGGGTTTGACTTATTCTTATTTTTCTCATGAATTAAGATGCATCATTAAGTTATTTATTTGAGCTCTCTCTGAGTCTCTGATGTAAGCACTCATAGCTATAAAAGACCCTCTTAGAACTGCCTTTCCTGTGCCCCAGAGGTTCTGTTGGGCTATGTTTTCATTTCATTTGATTCCCTGGCTACCAATATACCAAAAAGTGTTTTATTTGCACCTTCCTAAACATGAAGATGGAATACATTCCTAAGGTCTTTCAACAGCCTTGAGAAAGAATTCTGTATTAAAATTGCTGTTCATCTTCATTAAATAATACTAGATCAATAAATCTTTTCTTTATGATATTTAAAAATAAAGTAAAATAAAAGTTTTTTTTTAAAGATTTTTAATAAGCCTTGCACCATGGCTAATTTCAAACTACAAAGTTGATATCACTGAATGTAGAGGGAAGTTGAGCAGAGATGAGTGAAATCAGCTTCTGAAATGAGAGGAAGGGTACAAATGAAGGAGCAGAACCAACAGAATAGAAAAGACATTAGCCCTAACACTGCCAGGATGGGCATAGTAAAAGAAGGCTCCAAACATTGGGGACAAGATAATGTGCAGAAACTGAGGTTAGAATATTATAGTAAAAACGTCATCCATGTTATTTACCTCTTGTCATTTGCAATTGAAAACTACAGTTCTTCTAGATTTTCCTAAAGATGATTTAGAAAATTGATCACAGAATCCCAGGACTCTGCATCAGCCATCTATCCCAGTCCTTCCTGGAAGCTTATCTAAAATAAGAATTAACCAAAGCCTTTATTAACAACAACAAAGACAACAGGAACAAAATTACTGGACACCCTCCAACCCAGAACTGCTGAATCACTTCCAGGGAAGAGGTTTGAAAGATCTAGAAAATTCTAATCACTAAGAAGTTTGTGGATTCCTGGCCAGCTAATCGTGTGCCCAGTGAGAATTCTTCCTTAAACACTTTCTTCACTTATATCCAGTATTTGTTCTGCCTGATCTCAAAGTTTCTGCCAGGGAAGATATTCAGTTCCATAGAGCTGTAGACATGCTTGGTTCAAATCCTTCCTTTACTTCCCATCAGCCACATGACTGAAAACTTCACGGATCCTGTCTGAATTTTGTTTCTTCATCTGCAAAAGGGAGATAATTGCAACTCCATGGGATGGTTTTGCTGAGCAAACAAGATGTCATGTATAACACACTTAACAACAGGGCCTGCACAAAACAAACACTCCATATATGCCAGCTAAGACAATTTAGGCAATGATTTTCAACCTCAGCTGCATGTACACATCATACGGGAGATTTTAAAAATCCCAAAGACCAGCCTACACACTCACCACAGTAAATTAGTATCTCTGATCAGGGGACCCAGGTTTTAAACCTCCCTAGGTTTTTTCATTTGTTAAGGAACACCAAATAACAAGCTAACAAATTTGTTGTTGTTGTTGTTAGGTGCCCTCGAGTCTGTATTCAATTCATAGCGACCCTACGTACAACAGGCAAAACACTATTGTCAGTGCTTCTCTGCTGTTCATAGGGTTTTCAATGGAGGATGGATTTTTGGGAGTGGGTTGCCAGTCAATCTCCCAAGCCTACAGCACCTGGTGTTCCCAGGCAATCTCCCATCCAAGTACTAACCAGGCCCAACCCTGCTTAGCTTTCGAGATCTGACAGGATCAATGGGACAGGGCTACAGCTGTCGGCTACAAATTTGTAAGACTGTCCAATTCAGCATCTGGAGAGCTATAAAAAATACACTGTATTTCCTTGTGAAGAGGCATAGCTACAACAATCTCTAGAATTATCTACAAACCCATTCTAAGTGTTCACTGTATGCAATGTAACAAATGTCCCTTTCCTGGACGATCGTTGAAGCAGCAAAAAGGATAGGTATGTGGATATCCTGTTTACTAAGGTGCCTAGGTATTTTCTCTTGTTCATAGCACATAACAACAACAACATAGCTTCAAATTGTTAGATGACTTCTTGTTAACATCTGTGTTGTCTATGGTGAGTTGCCAGTGGAGTTTCATCTCAGGAGAAATTACTGAACATAGCTTTGCTCTGATGAGAGTAGCTGAGGGAAGGAGCAAAACATTCCGAATAATTAGAAGGAAAGAGGGAAGCCCTTAGGAAAGGGCTTCTGTCAAAGCTGATGGAAACAGATCCTCCAACAAATCAGGACTCATGAGGATCAAGAGGAAGCCCTCTTCCCACATAACAAAGGATACTCCAAAGTACTTATTCCATTTGGAACCATTAACACGCATTTTTGATCAACCTATTATCGTAATTTTACTTCTCCCTAATCTCAAGGAGTTTACAACGTGATTTGTGATTAATCAGCATGACAATCATAACTACGGATAGACTGAAAATTAGATATTTTATTCCTATCAGTTTTACTCAAAGCTTGTGGCTGCTTCTGTCCATATGACTGCCAGTTCAGCCTTCTGTGAACAGTGCATTGAAAGCTTGTTTCATTTTTCAAATCCCTTTATACCATTAGACTGTGAATCAAAAACCAATCTGCCATTATGTTTAAGTTAGAGTGATAGTAATTAGACTGATTTAGAATTCCCCACAAACTACTTCATCTTAAGAAACATGGGTTTACACTTTTACTGTCTGCCTGGCTGTCAGTCCATACCCAGAAGACACTGAAAGGATAAATTAACTTGGTGACTCCTTCAAAGTGGCATCGATTCAAAGATATATCAGTTGACAACCCACCCTCAGAGGAGAAAGGACCTGCTGCCATTCACAAAGTAAATAAATACTTTATAGGTCAGAACCACTGGTGTTATCACGTCTTTAGGAACCTACATTTTTACAAAACTGTTAAGGGACCTGTTATTATGAAGTGATTATTTTCATTGCATTTAGTTTCATGAATTTATTTCTTTTCATACATAATCAATAGATTTTTTTTCCTCTCTCTCTGAAAGAAAACAATATTTTATAGCACAAGAGAAACATGAAGGAAAATAGCTTTTGATTTTGGCTATTTGCAATAGTAAATCAAACATAACAATAAGAATTTTGGAATTTAGAAATAATTTGAATCACTGACAAAAACATAAAGGTAACAGGAGACAGAGTGGGGGAGAGAAAGTAGAAGAATCCTTTAGTATCCTGATTTGCTCACATTTCATAGGAAGGAATAAGTTAGGATTATTTAAAGCTGATAAATCAAGTACCTGTAGTTGAAATACATTACACAAAGTCATAAATGCAGGCTGTGATTTCTGAAATTTATGAAAAAATAAATGACTCCAACACGTATAAAGTTTAATGATTCCACAGGTATTTATCTTGGAGATATACACACACGTGGGTGCACAAACACATTCTGTATGTAATATATTGATAAGATTAATGTATGTTATATATCATAAAAAACAGACCATTTTAATGTACATGATATATGAGACAATTTTAATATGGAATAAATGTCAACAGTATTTATACATGTAAGGTTATATATTCACATGTATACATACACATACATATATGCAAATTCATATGTGCACACCTCTGCGTACACACACACACACACATTGCATAAGCGGCCATATATTTGAAGAAAATTCAGCTATTTGCTTTAATGGTTCATTCTAAAGATTAATTTTGTGTCCATGGTAGAACCTTCACATGTCATATTCTTTCACTTCCTTAAGCTTATTGTATTATATTTGTTGTATTGTGTTATATTTGTTGTCACTTACCTAGTTCTAAAATGAAAACACCAGATATATCAAATTCAAATTTTAGGGAATGTCAATTCTACTTCTATAGTTAGCAGTATATTTAGATGATTATCAAATTAAATAACTGACATATATACTGAGAAAACAGATTTGAACCTTAGTCAAGCTTTATTCATACATCAACATAACTATTATTTTGCTCTGTGACTTGTACTTAATTATTTTAGTTAACTAGTGTATTGTAATAATCCTTACAATAACAATTCCTAAGGAAAATACTATATTCTCTAAGAACACAAGAAAAATTCAAAGTATTACTTACAAAATAAAATTGTATCTATACTACAACTATACCATTATAAAAATATTTACCTAACAGTAAAACTTTTTAGTGGACGGTTTTTTAAAGTAACTGCTATGCTTCATGAAAATAATAGCTATTTGAAACAAATTGTCTAAGGTGACTAGATAGGAAATACATAGAAGAAAAACAATAGCCTTCTAAGTTAGAGTAATAACAAAAGTGATCTAATTTTGTAGCTACATAGATACAATTACAAAATGCCTCAAAAGTTATTTTAAAATGATATCTGCAAGCACTCCAGTCGGCCAAGCAGGCCATTATCTGAGAGAAAAGCCAACAGGTTTACTTGCCAAGGCCTTGCACTTTAAATTGATCTTGGAGTTGAGGCCTGTCTCTAGATGATGTTTAGAAATACTCACAAATTTATTACACAAAGATACTAATCTGCATGATTTTGTTTGCTTAGTTTTCCCTTATATTCTTTTCTTTTTCCTTTTCTCTCTACCCATATTACTTAAATCTGTGTTCTTTCTTTCTAGAGACTCATTTTATAACATTGACTTTTGAATGATTTAAGATTATTGCTCTAGTGCTACTTTGATGCCCTGGTAGATTATTAATTAAGGCACCACTAGTCATTTGTTTCTGCATATAAAATGCTATTATTAGTCATAAGATGGATTTTTTGGAAAGTTCCAAAAGAAAGAGCTTTCATTTCTCAATTCAATACACTTGTAACCTATGTCTACTCTGCTCTGACTGTGGTGTCGGGAACCAAAGATATGACAATTTCCACTCGGAAGAAGTCTTCCTCTATACATTTGGTGGTAGAGATAAGTTAAAAAAAAAAAGTAATAATAATAATAAGCACTACATGCTAAAAGAACACTAGAAATTTTGGGGATTAAAATAAAACAAAACTATAATGTTACAGTTTTGAAGATGAGAAGTCCAAATGAATCTCACAGAACTAAAATTAAAGTGTTGTAAAGGTTCTGTTCCTTCTAGAAGTTCTAGGAGAGAAATAGTTTCCTTGACTTTCAAGCTTCTGAAGTTCACTCGTGTTGCCTGACTGGTGGCTGCTCAGTCTTCAAAGTTAGCAATTGTCTCATTCTGATCTTTCCTTCCATCCTGACACACTTCTTCTCTCAGCCTTATTCTCCTTCCTCCCTCTTTGAGGACACCTGGTGTTGCATTGAGTCTACCCAGATGATCCAAGCCAATCTTCATATTTTAAAGTCAGCTCATTAGCAACCTTAATTCTATATAAAATCTTAATTCCTCTTTGCCACGTAACCTAACATGTCCATCAGTTCCAGGAGTTAGAAAGTAGACCCTTTGGGAGAGGGATCATTTTTCTGCTTACTACTCCTTTACATGGCATACAAGCTTTCCACCATATAGATGCAAACTGCTTTTCTGGATATATATATATATATCCAGAAATGTGTATACACACACACATACATACATATACATATATGTACATACACATACACACACATATATGAATGTGTATATATGCATTTGTGTATATATATATATAATATATATATATATATATATATATATATATATATATATATATATATATTGATTTTTGGGAGTGGGTTGCCAGTCCGTCTCCCAAGCCTATAGCACCTAGTGTTCCCAGGCGGTCTCCCATCCAAGTACTAAACAGCGTGGCCCCTACTTAGCTTCTGAGATCTGATGGGATTGAATACCACAGGGCTATGGCTGCAGACACACACACACACACACACACACACACACACGCATGCACACGCACACACACACATGCTGGGATTTAGCTCAGTTGGCAGAGCGCCTCTCTACAGTCTCTGAGGTCCTGAGTTCAATTCTCAGCACCACCAAAGTGGGAGAAGGACGTGGTGATACACTCCTGAGGCAATCCCGAAACAGCCATTGAAAACCCTATAAAGGTCGCTATGAGTCCAACACTACTCGACTGCACCTAACAACAACAACAACAACATGTGTGTGTATGTGTGTGTACATGTGTGCATGTATAAGATATATATAGATTACTTATTTCTGTATAATACATTACCCTAAAATTTAGTGCCTTAAAACACTTTATCTTCTGTGGGTCAGGAATCCCAAGATCGTTTAACTAGGTCATCCAGCTTAGAGTCTTTCACAAAGCTGCAATCAAGTTGGCAGCTGGGACTGCCTTCATCTCAAAACTTGTCAGAAGAAGAAGGATCCACTTTCAAGTTTACTCACATGATTGCTGACAGAGTTCCTTCCTCCCTAGATGTTCCCAAGAGGCTACTCTTGGTTATTTGTCATGTGTGTTTCTCCATAAGGCAGCTAACAACTTAGAAGTTCGCTTCATCAG
The DNA here is from genome assembly GCA_007922755.1 of Pedetes capensis. NCBI lineage: Eukaryota > Metazoa > Chordata > Mammalia > Rodentia > Pedetidae > Pedetes > Pedetes capensis. The sequence continues at coordinate 161,734 of VMDO01002479.1, forward strand.
AGCAAAAAGCAAAAAGAAGGGCTGGGGATGTATCTCAGAGGTAGAGCACTTGTCACGCATGCACAAACCCCTGGGTTTGATCCCCAGAACACACGCATGCGCGCACACACACACACACACACACACACACACACACACACAAACACACACACAATAAGTCAATAAACCAAAAAAACCCACCAACTTTCTGCAGGGCAGTGTGGCATACACCTATAATTCCAAGGAATTGGAAAGCTGAGCCAGGAGGTTTACAAGTTTGAAGCCAGAGGTAGCCGGTACAATTTAGCACTACTCTGTCTCTAGAAATAAGGTGCTGGAGCTGAAGCTCTGTTGCCAAGCACTTGCCTAGCATGCATGAGTCCCTTAGTTCAACATCCAAGTACAAAAGAAAAAGAGAAAAAAAAAAGTAAAAAGAAAAAAGAAGAGCCAAGGGGAGTGTAAACAAGAATGAAGTCAGTCTTTCATAACTTCATTCTATCACTTTTGCTGCATCACCTTCATTAAAAGTAAGCTCAGACAACACTCTAGTAATGAGCACTGCACAAGGGCACAAACACTAGGAGGTAAGAACATGGGACCATATTACAAACTGTAGAACACTCCAATATGAACCCTGTTGTCTCACCTCACAGAGCCACCAGTAGTCCCTAAGGAAGAAAAACTTCATCATGAGGCATGCAGATTCTTTGTGATTGTGTGTGTGTGTGTGTGTGTGTGTGTGTGTGTGTGTACATGTGCGTGTGTGCATGCATGCAGGCACTTCATCTATATCTCCAGCCTATGGCACTTAGATTAATGACAGAGACACAAACAAGCAAGTTAAAGACAAAGAAATGGTCCAAACAGACTGATAGAGACTCCACTTGTAGATTGAAAGAAACCTCGGAAATTGTAGGAATGTGCGTTTTTCTAAGAGGGTCTCCACTTCCATCAATTTTTCAAGGGATTTTTAATATGAGAAGGTTCCATTCAAAACCTATTCTCAAGTCTGGTCTAGCCTCATCCAAAATATGGCTCAAAATATTATTTAAGTTTCTATTGCAACTTATTGCCTAGTGTCTAGACTACAATATTTAATGGATTCTAAATGTTATGTTTGAAATCATTACTTGTTCTGACTTGGGTAGCTGAGTACTTTGAAACCAAGATCTAAGTATTTCTAAAGTGTTAATAAATGGAAGCAAAGGTCAACTATACATTATATCACTACAAAGAATTTACTTCCTGTAAACCAATGAGTAAAAGTGGGAATGTGATTCTGAAAACAATTTTGGAAGGAATCAGTTTCATGAGCCCTCTTGTTCAAGTATCCATTTCCCAGAAATGGATTGTTCCACACATCAGAGAGGTAATATTTTAGGACACACATCCCCAAGAAATTGCATTCTGTTTCACAATGTGAAGAACTATTTAAAAATGCCAGAGTGATGAATGTGGATAAAACACCTATATTTCCCCACTTACTTATGAGTTGGATCCGACTTGCTGGCATCTAAAAACAACAGCAGCAATTTAGCAATAACTTCTGAGACGATCTTTTCTGTAGGAGCATAATCCCACCACAGCTGTATTTGCATAGATTCATATTGAACCTTTTGTAGACTGAGTTCTTTGAAGTTAGAGACTATCGATCTTTTTCTTTTATCTATATTCTTCATTTTTGTGACGTTGTTGTTGTTGTTGTTGTTGTTGTTGTTGTTGTTGTTGTTAGGTGCCCTTGAGTCATGTCTGACTCATAGAGATCCCCATAGGATTTTCAACAGCTGATTGTTTTGGGATTGCCTTGGGAGTGGATTGCCATGTCCTTTTCCCATTTTTGTGGTGCTGGGAACGTCAGAGACTGCAGAGTGGCACTCTGCCTACTGAGCTAAATCCCAGCCCTGTGACATTATCAGAAAGTATGAAAAGGTATGTTGAATGAATAACTGTCTATAAGATAAAATATTTCACCAAAGGGTAGCAGAAAAATCTGAATGAGGGAGAAGACACATCTAAGAAACAAAATATAGTTGTCCTGGATACTAGAGGGGCTCAACAAATGTTTATGAATTTGTGAGCTTCAGGGTTTTAATAGGAACATTGTGCAGAAATGGGCCTCTTTACACATTTCTTGTTAGCTATTGGAAGGTTTCAAAACTCTGAGCCTTAATGAAGTTACTTTATTCCTGGTACCCTTTTTAAGAACTGGAGTTTAGATCAGTTGGTAGAGTGCTGTTCCACCCTCTCTGAGGACTTGGGTTTGATCCCCAGCAAAAACAGAAGGATGTGGCAATCAACTGCTGAAGCAATTCCACAGCAATCAACCATCAAAAACTCTATGTGGGTCACTATGAATTGGACCCGATTCAACAACAACAAACAATAACCCTTTTCAAAGTTCTTGTTATCAGCCACCTTTCCAAAACTCACCTCAGGTTCTTTTATTATAAACAAAACAACTGCCTGAGAGTGAGAATTAATAAGATGTGGAATGGATAACTAGAAAAAAAAATTCTAAGATCTTTTAATGATGGGATACTGTTTTGCTCTATCTTTATTAACCAAAGGATAACCATGCCTTAAGTACTGTGTTCCTCCCAGATTCTTGCAAGGCTTCTGATTCTCTGAGTGCAAAGGATTCTTTTCACTGTTACACTGTTTCTCATGTGAATAGTTTAATTCTTAACTGAAATACTCTTCTTTAGGAAAAAGAAAAATATATGCCATACACACATGAAGCCATTCCATGCAAATTGCTTAATAAAATCAAAACAGTGCCCACACAGGAAGGGTTTTGCAGAAGTGATTGATTTCTCATCAATGATACAGTGATACTGGATGGGAATTACCAGAACTTTTTCAGTCAGCACTTCTGTTTCACCAACTCATATGCAAGAAGGCCCAGAATGATTACCATTACATCTAAAGTGAATGTGAAAGGAAAGTGTCTTCAATATGCAGAGAATGCTAGTAAAAAACAATGCAAGGAAATGAATAAGGTGCTTTAATAGCCCCATGTATCTAGTAATGAGATAGTGTTTCAAGACCGTTGGCTATGTTCAAATATTTTTGTCCTTCGTCAGTCTCTGCCAGGGGACATAACTATAAACATTTAATTATAAAGCTACATGGAGCAGAAAGAGAGACAGCCTCTAGTGGGATGTGACATATTACATAGTGTTAGTGGGATGTGACATATTCACTAAAAAATACAGAATGTTAGAGAATATTAGAAATGTGTCACTGTGGTTTTAAGAAAGAAAAATTCTGAGACATTTGAGAAAGGAGAGATTTTCTATACCACTGTGTAACATGTCAGAATTTCAAGGAGTGAGAAGATTAGTTTAGCAATTCTGTATTGTCTGCTGAAAGCTTGTCCACAATTCTTTGAGGTCAGGGAGTAACTCTTTAACATTTCTAATCATCTGCAGAACTTAGCCCAGTTGTCTTGCATAGGTGACATTTGTTGGTTAACTGCATGAATAAATTAAAAACCAATGGTTCAAAACAAATTAGCAACTGATAGAAAATATTTGAAATAAAGATCGTAAGAAAATGAAACCATATCACTCTGTCACATTAAACTGCAAATTTTTTATTTTATTGCAAGGATAACACCCAATAAATACTGAATATTAATTGGACAGCATTCAATACATACTCTGCTGCATAAGGAAAGACCTATGCTAAGCACAGAGGCAAATCTACAATAAGATAATAAAGCATCATATTAGGTCTTTTGTTTTTGTTTTTGTTTTTGCTTGTACACATTTCTTCCACAGTGTTTGGTGGTTGTAATATTGGTAAAGATTCCTAGCAATGTGTTCACATGGACATTTGTAATTTTATATCCATAGACATAAGATCTTTTTCATGCATGTTTTTTATCTCTTTTAGTCTTGCTTCTACTTCTTGCTTATCTGTACGTGAAGTGGCATTGGAGAGGTCATGGGCGTTTGGGGAACCAATTATAGCAGATTAAGTGAAGGATATGATTATTTGGGGTTTAGTGAGATTTATTACATAGTTCTAGTCATTTCCATATATGGTTAAATTATTGATGGCCATCTCAGTGTAGGAGTGGATTCCAGGAATACTTTTATCCCTAGCTTTGCCAATTCATCCAGCTTTGTGACATGTATGACGCTACACTCTCAATCAGGATATGAACATGTACTAGAAAGCCTGGCAAATTGTAGTTACAGTAAAAGACAAAGGAGATATGAAATAGATTGGATCCGAAGAAATTCTTCCAAATTGTATAATTTGCATATAAAAATGCATAACAGAAATTTTCCAAAACTTGACTAAAATCCTAAAACTACATGTGATATTATCAATAAAGAACTGTAAAATGGAAACATTTGTAAATTACCAACCATAAAATCTATTTTAAATTAACTATGCCTGACAAGAAACTGAACTCTATTGTCTCTACAAAAAGTGATCTTACAAAATTATTGTCATATGAATAGGTGATCAAGAGGTAGACACTAAAACTGTAGGATAAAAAACACCCTTAGTTTTAGAGGAGGCTAATAAATCAAGGAATATCTTTGAGTTTTGTGTTGTTTGTAGTATCTGATTTTTTATATTTGTAATTGAATTTTTATTTTAAATCTATCTTCCATTTTAAACTATGTTTGTCCTTTTAACATTAGATTTATTCTCTTAAAGAAAAAAAAAGCTCATATATGTTTTAGTCATTATAACCTGAATCTGGCTGTAATTGCACAACTAGTTAGTTGCATTGTTAGAAATGAATTTTTGGAGAGATAATAAAGGCTTTGAATGTGTTGCATGACAGAGTTGCAATTAGAAAAGTACTATTATCGTAGATATTGTGGATAGAATTACTGAAAAGTAGAGATTTTCTTTGAGAAAATACACTGTCCAGCTGATATAATATTGAAAAGTTGTTTTATAAGGTGTCTCTAAAACCAAGAATATATATTAACTATAAAAACAAATATTATAATGACATGTGCAAGGAGCTGGAGGCAGAAAACCAAAAGGGAAGAACACGCTCTGTGTTTCTCAAGCTTAAGGAAGTGAAGAAAAAATTCAAGCCTCGAGTGGTAGTAGTGAAAGATTCTACAGGGAAAATATTAAATGATGCAGGAGACATCAAAAGAAGATGGGAAGAATACACAGAGTCATTATACAAGAAAGAATTGGTAGATGACCAACCATTCCAAGAGGTTGCATATGAAGAGGAACCAATGGTGTTGAAGGATGAAGTGGAAGCTGTCTTGAAAGAACTGGTGAAACACAAAGCTCCAGGAATTGATGGGATACCAATAGAGATGTTTCAACGAACAGATGCAGCACTGGAGGTGTTAACATGTTTATGCCAACAGATTTGGAAAACTGCTACTTGGCCAACTGACTGGAAGAGATCCATATTTGTGCCTATTCCCAAAAAAGGGGATCCGACTGAATGTGCAAACTATCGGACAATATCATTAATATCACACACCAGCAAAATTCTACTAAAGATCATTCAGAAGCGACT
>VMDO01002480.1:0-57755 GCA_007922755.1 Pedetes capensis
ATCGACAGAAAGGGTGGTTTTAAAACAAAAACAAACATGAGCTAATTCCTTAGAACTCAAGGGAGTACCTCTAGTCATTTTCTATCAACAATTGCTTTCCCACTCTAATAAATAAACTATTTCTTTCATAAAAAATAATCTCTTACCATAAGCAACACTTTGTTTTTTGCTAATGCTGAATCCCTTCTTGCTATACTTCTACTATTTATTCTTGGAAATAGATAAATAGTCATATTGTTATAGATTTCATGCACGAAATTTAAAGCCAATATGTTTAAACACTGTAGCTCTCGGGAAGCTGAGACAAAAGTTGAATGTGTGAAATGAGGCTTTTATTACTAACATATTAGATATGTGCGTTTGTGGTTAGGAATTCCCCATTTTCACCTACGCTATCAATGATCATACTTGAGATAATCTTAATGAGAATGTCTTCTGACTATTTCTTATCAACTTTGCTTTAACCAAGAATCTACTTTGACCTTGGGTCTGCCTTGTCAATTTGATTATTGCAAATATGAAAATCTATTTCAAAACATACTATTTTCATTCATATTTCATTCAAAAATCTACAATCCTATGGAAAAAGCCTTTGCCAATTATTAAAAAAAAATAAATGCCAATCTGTGGAACTTCCAGACACTTCTGAGAGCATAAAAATACAATCAACCTCAAAACTTATTTTACTTACAAAAAATAACCTAAAAAGTCAACATAAATTATGGCAATTCACAAGAATTGCATTTTTCAAATATAATCAAGATTTAGATGATGAAAAGTCAATGTATGGAAAGGTTATCCAATAGTTTATGGAACATCTGAAATGATTTTCAGGAAAAATGCACATTAACAAAGTAAACTTCATTAAAAATAAATATTTAGACTTTAGATTTCAGAACCAAAATAACTGAAAGGTTAGTCCAAGAGTGTTCCCCATATATTCACCAATTCACAGGTTCAGTTTATTTCATCACTGATAAGAAAAAGCTTTAGAAGACAGGGTAGTCCCATTTAAAACATGGGAAACACAAAAATGTGCAGAGTGGCAAGTTCTTTGGGGTACAAGCCCTAAAGTACCATAGAACCCCAGTCAACTTATGCTCCTCAGCATCCTAGAGTTTCAGGTTTCCAGCTCATCAATGTTGAGACCTCCTACATGAAGCCTTTCTTAGGACACAGATAAGCTTGATGATGAAAGTTGACAAAAAGGTAGGAATTAATGCTATTTATAGACAAAGTACTTCAAATTTAGACACGCCCAGGAATTTTTATAACAATCCATCTCACTGTAAGTTATGTGCAACTTAATAACTATTGTTACAAATTTATCAAATAATTGTGCACATACTTTAGTTCGCATTGAAGAATAATGTTCAATGATGAAACCAGCAAGTAAAATATTACAAAGACCCTCTATTAAGTTAGTAACTTCACTTTATTCTACATTTACCAGTTACAATGTCTTGATTTCAACAACAATCTATAAGCTCACTTGTTAAAACCCCAAGGTGGGTCCATATGCAGAAAGTCAGATATTCTATTCAAGCATGTTAGGAGGAAATTTATAAATGTTTCCACTTGATTTGCAGAGTTAAATTCAATAACCAAACATATTAACTGGAATATTTTAACTTATTGTTTGCACACTCATTATGTAGCTATATGTTGTCAGTATGAATAATGATTTGTATAAATAATACTTATTCCAAAGTACTGCCCAAAACTCTTGAGTTCAGTGTCATTATGTGCCTTGCCAAGGTTATCATGTTTAGACAGATCTTAGAGGTTTGAAGGATTTCCTTAATTCAAACCAAGGAATTTAAACATTTAAGCGGCCAGCTGGTAACAATGAATAAATCCTAATTTAAAATAGAACAAGGCAGTACTACTTTAAGGACTACTGAAAATAATTTTTAATAGTTGACTTAGTGTTTTATATCTAAATCCAATTTCCATTCGAGCACTTAGATAACATCAAAATTTTGTTATATTATTTGCCTCATAGGAAACACTGAGTGGCCTGTCTCTTCAAGATAAAAATTATTGAGATAGAAGGAGCTCTAAACATCAAAAGAAGAATGTAAATAATAAACTCCCAAACAATTGGTTCTGAAACAATTATAGGCATTTTTCTGACTTTTGTCATTGGCTCTGCTTTACATGCCACATATAACTGAATTGGCATTTCTGTATATGGTATGCAGTGCCCTTAATAAAAATCCCACATTTTCCCACAGCCTTGCCTTGCCAAGTCACAACTGTCTCACTTCCCTATGGCCCTGGGGGCCATTGATAAAGTGCTTCTGGCTGGCAGTGAAAGCCTTCCCCTCTGGCAGATAAATCCTCTACTCTAGAATCTTCCCCTTAAGACTATGACTAGCTTTTTCTCCAGATAGCACATTTCTATTTTTCCCAGAAGACCTTAAAGCTAATTGAGAAACATACTAAATATTGGATACAAGTTTGGGTTTAATGATGATGTACTTTTGTATTTTCACTCTTTCTTCTTTTGAAACAGTTTTATATTTCTTGTAAATATCAGAGTATATCATAATGTCACTATTTAAAATAAATCTCAAAGATCTTTTGCAGATAGTTCTTTTTAAAAACATATTTAACTTAATGTATAGTCCTATTTGCTATTCTAGTCGTGTATCCAATTCATCTGCTTGTTGAAAATATTTTCCAACAAAGACAATCTCACCAATGATTTTTTAAAATATACCATCATGAACAACCAGTAAAGCCAACAATATCTCAGAAAGACTGAAAGAATTACTCACTTGGCAATCACCCAACATCAACAGAGTTTTTACATTAATCATAGGGAATCCAGCGAAACCTGGTGTTCAGGTGTCAACTTTGTCAGGAAGGGGAGGCAAATTGCCAATGTTTCTGGAATATAGAAACAGTATCTACCTTCTGAGCAAGCATCTCAGATGTTGATTGGATAAATTATTGCACTGGTAGCTAGCACTGATTGCTTTAGAGACATTTTTGTGATGTTAACAAAACAGAAATGTGATTTTTAGGGTTTACAGGAAGCAGTACAATGGCCTAACCAAATTGGAGAGCTAATAACACCCACTGACCTTAAATTAGCCTGCTACTTTCCAAAGATTAAATTATTCCCTGTCAGTAATTTATTTAAAGGAGATTAACCGTTTATAGACACCGATGATGCCTCGTTTGAGTACAAATGTACTGGCTTCAAACACAAACCAGAAGAGTATACAATCCTCACTATCATACACATAATTTTAAATCCAAGGATAAAGTGATCTATTTATCACTCTATGCAAAAAGCACATTTATCCTTATATTTTCTGATACCCACTGCAGCTGAGTTGAGTTGTACAAACCACCTGTAGATTTAACTTTCCCCAAAGACTGTTTTCACCAAGAGCACCGAATCTTCCAAATGAGAATGTAAGTACATATGATTTAGCAGAGGTCAACATCCAAACCAAACTATGTGTGTTGTAAATAGGGAGTAGTCTATGGCTCCATCTATATTTTTTAAATTCACTCTCTAGAGTTTGTGTTAAAAGTGGTAGCTCTTGTATTACATGTGAAAGATTTAAAATCTCTATGTCAAGTAAGATGAAAGTAGATACAACTGAGGCTTTGTTCTTAAAAGTATTACAATTTCTGCAAATTTAATGCTCGAAAGAATCATTTCTTCTATCATAATTCAATCTGTCTTTTTAATATACACCAAAACAGCTTAATAATAGCAGCAAGATTCAAAGGTATCTAAGTAAAAAATATGAAGACATGAAAACAAAATCTGTTTTGCAAGGATCGATAGTAAAACCAAATTAATTATCTCAAAAATTTCAATTATGACAAGAAAAACTCCTCTTATGAAATTACCTCTACATAAGCCCTGACTAGCAGTAGTATGGTCCAGCAAACACAAGTATTAAAACTCTTGTACGTTAAAAAGGAATTCTTTACCACCTACCAGTGTTACTAACTCGTATTGGAAATTTTCAAAACTTCTTCATTAAGTATCAACAACAACAAAATCCAATCAAATAATTCCAACCAATAAAACACAAGCCTGCTTTAGGCTAAAACCCTTGGCAAACAGTGTTACGCAAGTGTCAATACAACAATCACACGCTTACACCATGTAACACGGGTCACACAGCAGGTCCCTTTCATTGACATCCTTAATCCACAGCGGCCTGAGTGGACCACTCAGACAGGGAGCGGGTGTGCCCAGCACGACAGTCTCCTACCTTCATACAGTGCTTTGAATCCCTGGGCGCTCACGGCGAAGTCCGTGGTGAACCAGAGCGTGAGGATAGATCCCGTGCTCACTATGGATGAGGGGAGCTGAAACCCCGACAGTCTAAATGCAAAACAAGACACAGATATGGTTAAACAGATCCAGTTAACATGAAAAGCAATAACGTGAAAAGGCACAAATTCATTAGTGAGGCATGTTTGATCGAAGGTGCCTCGTTACTGTTTTTAACTGTGGTGCATTTAGCTGAGATATGCTGTTAAATGGTTAGATAATCTGCACACGTGGATTTGCTAGTATTTGAAATTAAGCATTATCAAACACTAAAATTTATTTAAACCAGTTTTCATAAAATTCTCTCTGAAGGAATTACACACCATTGCCTTTAACTGAGCCAGTACAGGATAACCCAGGACACTCTATCAACCTTGTACATGCCACGTGAGTCAGCCTGGGGTTGTCCTACACTACTAGATAGGGCTGGTCACATCTCATGCTTAATCTGCTGATTTATAGTCCCCCCAAATTGTGGTTTCTCTTGAGACAAAATATGTGTATGTATGTATGTGTGTGTGTATGTGTATGTGTGTATATATGTATATATATACATACTATATACACACACACATACATACACATACACACATCTGTCATTGCATGAAGATAAGCAATAATTATTTGAGCAAAGGTCAAATAATTCATCATGTTTATTTTTCAAGAAAAATCTTTTAAATCCTATGAAATGTTTCCCACCAATCACTATGTTTGTCTACATTTAAAAGTTTTAATGCTGATAAAATCAGAGCTCTGGGTACATGAGTTAGTAAAATAATATGCACAATACTTTGAAAATGAACAGTTTTCTCAAAGGTCGAAAAGAGACAAAAATCACTTTATATTTTCCTCAAATTTTCCTAATTAAATTGGTTTTTCAGGAGATATGTGCTTTAAGTTGGCCTGGACCCAAAGCCAAGATGCAGAAGGAATCACCCTGTCTGTTCCCTGCAGAGAAATTCTGGCTTGCTCCTCACTCTGCAGTTTTTAACTAACTCATTACAGCTGTCATGGGGGCAAAATCAGTGCTCTGGCCTGAATTCACATGACCAGCTAGGCACAGTGACAGATCGATAAAAAGATTAATAAAATGCCAGAACTAACAAGCCCAAAAATAAAAACAAAATCATGTTTAAGAATAATTCTACCAATACTGTTCACACTAATGACAATATTTTGCTTAAAACAAAAAAACTCTCCCTAATTCCGTCACTTTAGATGGTCATAATATCCTTGCATCATTGTTTAGAAATTAATTTTAAAATCACTTTCTTAATTGAAGTACAAGTAAATGACCAAGGATGTATGTGCATATGTTAAAAAGTGTGATAAAACAGGCAAAGAGTGCAAAACCATCTACTCGGTTCATTTATTTTTAGGCAGGAAACATTCACGGGTTTGAGCCAGACGCTGGGCAGGGCTCTAGGAAAGGGAGGTCTGGCATGGCAAAGGATGGGGCAGGGGGCTGTGGGCACCTAGAGGCAAAGCCAGCCTGGGCTGGTCTGGCCTGCGGGAGGCCTGGCAGAAGATCTCCCAGGGACCCCATTCTCCAAAATGACTCGCCCCTCATTTCTGAAAGCCAGGCCTGGTGGGCTCTCACCTGCCCTCGCCTCTCTCCTCCCCGCCCTGGGTCTGCCAGACCAGCTCTGGGGTCTGCTGTGGTTCTCGCTCCCTGTGGGTTCCCACCTGAGCTCTAACTGCAGCATCCTCAGGAGCTGCACCCCTCCTCATGGTACCTTTCTTCCCTACCTTCCTTCTGGTCCCCGAAGATCCCCATTTGCTCCCTTTATTTTGCCGACAAATGCCAATCCAACCCCCACAGGCAGTCTGCTCACTTGATAAACCGAAGACTGAGGAACAGGAGGAGGGAGCCCTGTTCACCATGTCTGGGCCCCTCCTAGGGCAGCTAGAAAGCTCCCGGCGAAGCAATGTCGCCTCCAGGGAGGGAAACCAACAACACTGAGTTTAGAGTCTTCGGTGACTGAAAACCACCAAGGATACAGCACTCGGCAACACCATCAAACAAGATTTAATTGGCATTAACAAAACCCTCCGCTCACCAAGAGTAGAATGCACATGCCCTTCCCGTGCCCATTGAACATATATCAAAATATACCATGTCCTAGACTAAAGCAAACCTCAAGGAATTTAAAAGACTTGAAATCATCCAAAGTGTATGCTTGATAACATTGGAATCAAGTTAGAAATTGGTGAGAAAAAAATGACAGGAAAATCTCTCATCACTTGGAAACTAAACAGCACACCCCTAAAGAATACATAGATCAAAGAGGAATAAAAATGTACCTTGAACTACTTGGAAATACAAGTACACCATATTGAAATGTGTAAGTCTCAGCTAAGCAGTGCCCAGAGGGTAAATAAAGCACTAAAAATATACATTAGATAAGAGGAAAACTCTGACACCGATCATCCAAGCTCCTCTCTCAACAACCTAGAAAAGAAAAAAATAAAAATAAACACAAACACAGGCAAAAAAAAAGTGAGTTTGAAATTTAGAACAACAGAGAAAAGCAATGAAGCAAAGAGATTGAAAAGACAAATAAAATTGACAAACATCTAGCAAGACTGATAAAAACAGGAGGTGGTGGGAGGCAGACAATGTAAAATATCAGGAATGAAACAGCAAGCATTGCCACAGAGCAGAAAGATAAAGAAAACATAAGAGAATGCCACAAGAACGTGACATATAAACTTGACATATAACTTTGACAACAAAGACGAATGAGCCACATCCTCAAAAACACAAACTTCCACAACTTATCCAATATGAAATAGAGTGTGTAAATAAAAACAAAGCTATTAAACTCCCCCCAAACCGGTGTCCAGATCCAAACAATTTTGCTGGAGAATTCTACCAAATGTTTAGAGAATTAACACACATTGTACCTAATCTTTTCCAGAAAATAGAAGTGGGTGCACGGAACCCTTTCTTATTCCATTTGTGGCACTTGTATAGCCCGTTGCTGTGGAAAGAATTGTGTGCCCTTCGACAATCCTAGTCTATGACTAGGAAAATCATTTCTAGACTTGACACCAAAATTATAAACAAAAATGTATAAATTAGAGTTTATAAATATTTTAAGTTTTTCTCTGCAAAAGATCTATTAAGAGGATGAGAAGGCAAGCTATAGCTTGGGAGAAATATTTGTGGACCCCATATCCAAGAAAGGTCAAATGTCTAGAATATAATGAACTCTCAAGACTCAACAGTAAAAGAGCAAGTGATATAGTTAGAAAACAGGTCAAATACATAAAGGATCATATCACCCAAAGTCATGTAGATGGCAAATGAGTACATGAAAAGATACCTTAGTTCATCATTAAGGAAATGTTAATTCGAAACACAGACAAATATCACTAAACAATTCTCAGAATGACTACATAATGACTCAAATTTTATTTACAATGTAGAGAAAATGTATAGCTTATGTGTACACACACATGCACACACACACACACACACACACACACACACACACACACACACCTCCAGCTATATCACCCTGGTGTCCAATCCCATCAAATCTCAGAAGATAAACAAGGCTGGATCTGGCTACCCTTGCATGTGAGACCGCCTAGGAACACTGGGTGCTGTAGGATTAGGATAAGGGTGTCGCAGCCCACTTCCAAAACATAGGGAAACTCAGGGAAAACCCTATGAACACCAGAGAAGCACTGACATAGTGCCAGGCATGGCACGGTGTCGGGGAGTATTTTGTTCTGTTGTACATAGGGTTACCATGAGTTGGACCTAATTCAGTGGCACACATACACACATACACAGTGAGGATATAAAATGGAAAATCCTCTGTGGGAAACAGTTTGTCATTTTCTTTAAAAATAACTAAGCAACTATCATTCAGCCCAGCAAATGTTCTCCGTGGCATTTATCCTGGAAATTCCTACAGTGATAAGAAACCTTCTGTATCTTTGCTGTACTGTGTCAATACTTTGGTAATGTTGTTGAGCAATAGTTTTGTAAGATTAATATTGGGAGAGATGGCAAGGAATATCTAGAATTGTTCCACAAAATTTCTTGCAATTACTTGTCAATCTATAGTCATATCAAATAGTTTAATTAGAGAGTGCATCGGAATGGTTGTGAGAGACTTTAAAATAATCAAGTCAGTTGAAAACCAAAAATTCGTTTTCTCTCTCACCATCATTTTGCCTAGTAAGCCCAGCAGGTGTTGCTGAATAGCATGGCCAGTGGCCACAGAAGCTGCCCTCAAGCCTGAGCTCTGAAGGCGCCCTCTTCACACAGAGCCCAAGGCTGCAGAAAACCACCCACTACACTGACAAGGGCTGAGATTTAGCTCAATTGGAAGAGCGCTGCTCTACAGTCTCTGAGGTCCCGAGTTCCATTCCCAGCATCGTAAAATGGGAGAAGGAAATGGCAACCCACTCCCGAGGCAATCCCGAAACAGACAGCCATTGAAAACCCTATGAGGGTCGCTATGAGTCAGACTCAATGGCACCTGACAACAACAACACACTCCCAAAGAATCAGGCGTTCACCTGAGGCCCTCGTCGAATTGTTTGCAGAAGGAAGAGAACGGCCAGAAAAGAGAATTTGGTGTGAGGACAGTGACAAAAATCAATTTCACTCTTAGTGAAAGAAGAAGAAAAAAAACAGACTAGTTGGTGCCAGTCCAAACACGCCTGTCTCCTTGTCTAGTCGCACCCTGTTGTCCTGTAGAATCTCATTTAGTATATTTTCACCTGGGAGAAACCAATTCCCCTCTGACATCCAGCAATCTGGGTAAATGATAGAGCGTGCCTGTCAGACATGAGCTATTGCTAGGTAAACCAGGAGTGATCTGTGGCAACAGGTCTGCATTCCAGGCCCCTGTGCACTCGACAGAAACATGAGTTTCAGAACTGAATGAGTTTATTCTTTTTCCATTTCTCAAGAAATTACTAGGGTGAATTGCACCTAGAAATAGATCCAAAATATTTTGCACTGCACTATCATTCAAGATATCTAAGATATACCAGTATAATAATCTTGAGTATTAGAAGGGCTAATCCTGGAGAGAAACAGAAAAAAACGGAAATTCAGTGAAAATCTCATAGGACGAGAAGAGCAGAGTAAATATTGTTTATTTCGTACAAATTAATGAGAGAGTTATAACTCCATTAAGCAGAGGTGCAGTCCTAAATTACACATTGTATATATTGTATAATCAGTGTTTGTGATTTTAAAATGTCAACTATATTTAAAACTACAGTTGAGTTAAAATGTCAAATGCATATTTTAAGTAAATTAGGAAATATCACTAAGTTAATCTTTTTCCAGAGACCATAATTGCATTAAGGAAAAATCTCTGTAAGCCAAATGTTGTGAAGCTGACATTAATACATGATATTTGCTAATATCATAATTCAGGCCATATGCCAGCATGAATATACTGATCATATAGCTTAAAGGCTGGGATTTAGCTCAGTTGGTAGAAAGCTGCTCTGCAGTCTCTGAGGTCCCGAGTTCGATTCCCAGCACCACCAAAATGGGAGAAGGACGTGGCAATCCACTCCCGAGGCAATCCCGAAACAGTCAGCCATAAAAAACTCTATGAGGGTTGCTATGAGTCGGAGACGACTCGACGGCACCTAAAGCAACAACAACAATAGCTTAAAGAGAGACATGGCCTAACAACTGAATTTCCTTAGGAACAATTTGTTATCAGATGCTTGCCCGGCTGTGTGAATGTTTCCAAGGCTGAGAAGTAAAGACCCCCATGAGGCAGTTCATCCTGCTCTTAACTGGTAAGTTGTTTAGATTTTTAGGAATCCACCTGTCTATATTATACTCATGTATTTGTCCAATTATGTTACTTGAAAGTGTTTTCATGCCTTGGAAAAAATGTGAGATTTAAAGGGTTTTTTTAATCCTATTTTGTAACTAATATTATTTTGAGACTTAGTATCTCTAGGTGCTTTATTTGAGCCTATTTTAACTGTATATTTAGTATTCATTCATTTAAAATATTTACTGGATACTTTCTAAAAGATGTATTCATGGTTACTGTATTTTTTGTATTCAAGAATCTTATAGTGCCAGGCGTGGTGGCACATGCCTGTACTCCCAGAGGCTGGGGAGGCGGAGGCAGGATGATCCCAAGTTTAAAACCAGAGACAGTCTGCATAACTTAGGGAGACCCTGTCTCAAAAAGCAAAAAAAAAAAAAGTGGGCTGGGGGTGCAGCTCAGTGGTCCAGCACTTGTAGAGCATGCAAGAGTGAGGACCTGGGTTCAAACCCCAGTACTGAAAAAAAAAAAATCTTATAGTTTGAAGCAAAAGACAGGAAAATAGTTAGGAACATTCTGGAAGGAAGTAAATCAGGATTATTTGCAAAGGGTACTCTACCTTCCACTGTGCAGGTTGGACAGTTGGGATCAACCAGGACGTTGTGCTAAACATAAAGTTCTTTATAACATTTGGATATTGCAACAAAATATTGTTGTATGTGTAGAATGTGTTCTTTACTACAGTAGAATTCTAAGTAGGGAGGGACATTAGACAATGTCGGACAGTGAGCATTTCAACTTTTTTCTTTTACAGATAATAGGAGTTATGACTAGAAAGAGTGGGAAATTTGGAGAAGTTGTGCATACCACATCATGGCCCACATTTAAAACCCAGCTCATCTTGTGTCCAAGCTAGAGTTCTACTTCATCATATAAGATGGTTTGTCCAGTGGGATAAAAAAAATTCAGATGTGAACTTCATTTTTCATTATATATCCCTTTCCTTTTTAAAACCTAATAGCCATCTCTTTTTAGCATGGAATTACCACTGAATGTGATGATCAAATATTCTAGTTCATGGCTTTTGAGTCCAAAACAGACATTCCAAATTCAGAGCATCAATACCTATATTTGTTTTCAAAAATATTTTTAATAAGTTATCAGGGCTTAAGATTCGTTTCACAAGCAGTAAGTTTGAAAAAATAATAAGGTTCTGGCCCCTTCCCTGGAGGCTTGATGTGGTGTGCCTGGTCTAGAGATGGGACAATATGGACAGTGGGAAGTGAGGGTGTCCTAGAGACGAGAGAGGTGGACAGAACCCTAGAGGGTCCAGAGCTAAGGGACTAGAGGCGGTGGTGACCTTGGTGAAGGTGAAGTTCTGGGAGGTCAAAACCCACATGAATGGCCTCTCTCTGGCTTGGATAGAAAAGATGGAATCCCCAGAATGGGCTGTGTCTGTGTTCAACATCCCAGTGCCTCCAGACCATCAAAGGACTCCTGAGCCCAAGCGAGGGGCACGGTTGCCCTTTGGCTCTTGTGAGCAGGTCTGGCTTCTGAGAAGTGATCAGAGGCAGTGAGTCACAGCTTGGACTGTATTGGGAGAAGGCAGGGTTGACCTGGTAACACAGGCATCCTCAAGCCCTGCTGCTTTGGGTCACACGACACCCCTGACCTGAGACCCCACCCAGGGAAGATGGAAGCAAGCAGACAGAACCTGAACAGGCGGAGCCACACCCAGCCCAGGGACCAGGTGGGCCTAGGCTGTGCCATCATCTGGAAAAAGATGGAAGGTAGAAGCATTGTAAGCTCTGTTTTAAAAGTTACGTACTTTTTACATCTTAGGTCAGCCTTTGAAAATATACTGATTGTACATGTTTTTCTGTTCTGTTCAGCATCTTACTTCAAATAACAAAACAGATAAACACATTCACAATATAAACTTCAATCAATCCTGAAACAATCCTGAAACAAGCCATTGGAAACTCTATGAATAGCAGAGAAGCTCTGACCTCATGCCAGGCAGGGCACAGCATCGGGGAGCGTTTCCTTCTGTTGTACATAGGGTCGCTGTGAGTCATACCTGACTCAACAGCACCTAACAACAACGGTGTGATTCTGCTTTGTAAAAATGTGTTACATTTTAAACTCAAAGAACATCACAGAATGTAACCTTTCTTGGACAGAGACTGAGTCGAGGCCTTTACACTTCCTTTAAAGTTAGTTATTCATAATATTTGGCACTCTTGGGAGTGCCATTTGACAGGGGTAACAGGAGAGATGTCTCCAGTAGCCACTACACCGAAGGCTTCCATTGTCTGTTGCTGCTATTGTTGCTGTTGTTAGGTGCTGTCGAGTTGGATCCGACTCACATTGACCCTCATACGGTTTTCAGTGGGGTTTTCAATGGCGATGGTCTCTGGACTGGAGGTGTTAGGAAATGAAAATCCCATGACGTGTTCACCAGGTAATTTTGAGTGTGACAGTCATGAGCCTGGGCTGCCCATTTCCTGCTCTCTCAGGCCCCCCCTCCCTTCAATCTGAGTCTGGCTTGATTTAAAATACAAGTGAGTCCATCATGCTCTTATTCCTTTATCCAAGCCTGGCATGAGTTCCTAACAGCTTGAGGCTGTGGTTATTAATAGACAGAAGAAGTCTCCAGGCAAATCAGGGGGTAAAGTCTCACATTTACCAAAGGCCCAGGAAAGCCTCCACGGTCACTGCCACTCCATCCGCCGGGCCACAAACTACACAGGCTACAACCAGCAGAGCCAGCTTTGTCCAAAGGAAAATCAGGGTCTCCTGTCTGAGACTTGGGGCATCTCTGTGTATTGTCTGGTGGTTCCTAGGATGGGAAGCAATTCTAGGTAGCTGGTTAGATGCCTTATAATTAGCAACCAAGAAGGAAGCCCTAAATGATTTGGCGATACCTTTTTGAAATGATTTTCCATACTAATTTCTGGAGTAAGAAGGCAGAGAAAGAATAGGATTAGAGGCTCAGACCTCAGAAAGGAATGAGTGAAGAGGGGTGGCCTCTGCACTTAGGACCCCAAGAACCGAACCCTGATAGTCTCCAGGAGGATAGGAACACAGTCATTGTGGCTCAAAGCCACAGGGTGAGATCCTAAGACACCATGCCCGGGCTGCTCTGTCGCTGTCTGTCGTGGTATACCATGACTCCACGCTTCCCATTTGAGCCACACCCTCCTGTATCAGAGCAAATGCCTCTCCCATCCGGTGAAGGCAGGTGGTGGCAGGGAGTCCTCCATGTCTTTGCTAAGACACCGCAGCGGAAGACCCCAGGCATGGTGTCTTAGGATCTCACCCTGTGGCTTTGAGCCACAATGACTGTGTTCCTGTCCTCCTGGAGACTATTGGGGTTCAGTTCTCGGGGTACTCTGTGTCTTGTGCTCCCCTGGCAGGTAATGAGGTAGGCATCTCAGGCAGGTGTGCTGGGCACCGACCTCCTGATAGCTCCTCCACGGAAGGCAGAGCAGCACACTGCTGCCAGATCTTTCAAATCCACCAGAACAAGGAAGCGCACTGGAAAGCAATCCAGCTTTTAAAGCATGGACATTGCTTTTTAAATAAAAGTGACTATGCTGGTCCCACAAAGCTAGCCCATCCCATAATCCATCCCAGGTGTGCACCTCTGGTTGCCTCCTAAGAGAGCTCCCAAATTTTCCAGAAGTTCAGCACAGGGTACCTCACACCGGGTATACTGGTTGGATGGGAAATTTTCTAAAATCACATTTCTGTTTGGGTGCTTTGAAAAAAAAAAAAAAACATCGAAATTAAACCACTGCATTTAGCTTTAATTTACAGCCTTCCTTCCTAAGAGGCTTCCATCATTAAGTCTGTTTATTCAAATGCATCATGGCTCATATCACGGCTGCCACGGGCACTATCAGAGGCTGGGAGGGCCTTCATCCAGCAGTGCTGATTTAGGACACTTGGTACATCTTAGTTTGTGCTAAGCAAAAACTTCCTCCCAAGGGATTTCACCCTCTCCTAAACACCACTGTCTAATAAAAGTGTCTCTGGAAAAAATAAATTTTCCCCAAATCGCATTCTAGACCAATTTGCCAAGAATTAATTCCACCAATCCTTTCTTTCTATCCACATACCACGTTCTTTTGAGAAAGTTATTTTACAATTACGGTGTCTGTAACATGTTATTGGAAGCCAAAATCTAAACAGATTTTGCCCCGAAGCATGAGATAGCATCCTCTCCAAGTAGCTTTATTGTAACAGTAGAACAGCCATTTGAAAATTACATTAGCCAGCCACCGCGTTTCTGGGCGGGCAGTGATTGCGAGGGCTTCCTGCTTGGTTTGCCTCCGCTTTCCAGCCTTCCACCTATGGGCTGCAGCGCTGAGTGATAAGGACCCACAAATGTCTTTCTAGTGTAAAGGCCATCAAGAGGGTTTTCATATCAAGATCTCTTTTCAATCCGTTTTCCCCCAGATAGGCCCCTTCTCCGTGTTAAGATTTTAGATAAGCCCCCTGTAACTTCAGAATACCTTCCGGAGTTGCTTCTGTATTTTCTCCTCTGAGAGTTGGTATATTTACTACTAATCTAACATCCAGCATGGCTGAGGAAAATGAGGTGAGGTACAAATGATTTCCCCGCGGGTGAGCAAAGGGAGAGGGCAGGGACCCTTTTGAACAATCCAAGTTTCTTTTCTTCAGGGTCAAAGTAACATGAAGAAAACAGTAGAACTGTTCAAAAATATCATAAGACAACATGAACATTTATTTCATTCTGATATCTGAAAATGCATATTTTTCAACTAAAATTTCCTTTTAATGGTGAATGGAACCTGTATAAAATTGAAACCAGAATCCAGTACTGTGGGCACGAGCCAGCGTGCACACACACACAGGCATACACATATACTCCCTCAAAGATTAAAGTAGAAAGGAGAGAAAGAGCCAGAGAAAGAAGGAGAAAGAGTAGACACAGAACGACAACTTCTCAGGTATTCTTTAGGGTGCCCGCCTATAACGACGCGGCCCAGCCCAGCCCCAGCCCCATCTCAAAAGTGTTCACTGCGCATCCCATGTTAACTCCATGTAGGGATTTTGCCTGGTGTAAAACCCGGCTAACTGGGAAGGAGGAAAACAAAGGAGAGAAAGGGAAGATCTGGGATTCCTGATAACAGAATTAAAATATTTCTTTGAACAATTCTGAAACCAAATGTTTTTGGTAGTCTGGCACAAATTAACAAGGTGCCAATTGCTTACCAAATTCAAAAAATGCATATGCAAGAGAAAGTGCTAGGAAACATGGCTTTCCCTATCTTTTGGTAGGATTGCATTTATATGACTTCTAAAATACATAAGGGCTGGGATTTAGTCTAGTTGATAGAGCACCACTCTGCAGTCCCTGAGGTCCCGAGTTCAACTCCCAGCATTGCAAAAATGGGAGAAGGACGTGGCAATCCACTCCCAAGGCAATCCCGAAACAGTCAGCCATTGAAAACCCTATGAGGGTCGCTATGAGTCAGATACCGACTCGACGGCACCTAACAACAACAACAAAATACATAAATGTTATGTGTCCATTGATCAAAGGGGAATTATTTGAAACAAACAGCGTACTTCTAAAGGCTATAAAGGCAGTATACATTTATACACTTCTTTCTATTTATCAGTGTGTTCTCAGAAGACCTCTAAGAATGCCTGAACAGCTTTGGTAAAGTCCACAGGCTAGACTAGATAGGGGCCTCACTAGAATCCAGAAATATTCTCTATTCAGCTAAAAAACAGGAAAGAATAAAACCCCGATTTATTATAAAATAAATTCGTGCTAAAACTTACATAGATTCCAAAAACCTGATTAGCAATTATTTTGAGAAACTTGGGAAAATAAAACTTGAGTTAGAAAACGTCATCAACCGTCTCCTCAGAAAATGGGACTGACCGCAGGGCCTTCACAATGTCCTCTTGTGGCTCTTCCTCAGGCGGGAGCCCCAGCCCAAGGGAGAGGAAGTCACTCATTCAAAGGGCTGCCTGCAGAATTCCCTTTGCTGACCATGAGCTGAGTGTTTATAGGAGGTCAAAGTCTTTTCACATCGTATTGATTTTCAGGAGCTGGAGTCTGGCGAAAAGAAGTAGTGATGGGCACACAGACTCTAACACTGGCTAATCCAGGGCAGCATGTCCTAGCTGCCAGGCCCTCTTCTTCTATGTAAACGCCATATTCTCATGTCGCTCTTAAAGTAGCCTTACGACTTAGAGCCTAATAGCACCCCATTTTGCAGGCGAGAAAACTACACCTAGGGGATGATCAATAACTCACTGAAGACCACACAGGTGTAGGTACCAGGGATAAGAATCAAACTTCCGTTCTCTTTCCAGAGTCAGGGCTTTCAATTCCCGGGGGCTCAGGAGAGATTTCCAGCCAGAGCCACAGATGTCATGAAAATACACAAGGCAGAACCGGGAGCAGTGCCTCCCAGCGGCTTGGGAGGCAGAGGCGGGAGGATTGCAAGTTCGAGACCAGAGGCAGTCTGCGTAACTTAGTGAGACCCTGTCTCAAAAAGTTAAAAAAATGGGCTGGGGACGCAGCTCAGTGGCCCAGCACTTGCAGAGCATGCAAGTGCAAGGCCCTGGGTTCAACTCCCAGTACCACAAAACAAACAAACAAAAAGACCCACAAGGCAGACGATAATTTTGGCTACAGAGTAGGGACCAATCAATAACCTGGGCTTCATTAGCACTATGCCCACAGCTAATAAAATTGTTGAAATGAAATCATTATGGAAATCAGTAATGAGAGTCAACTTTTGAACCAGGACGGGGGTGCATCTGGAGCAACACCCCGCCAGGTGAGCCCCTGGACTGCCAGGCTGTGGGGAAGGGGCTTGCGCAGGGCAGAGGGCCCTTCTTACCCAGAGCAGTACCCTAAGGCCTGCAGCAGAGGACAGGAAGTGCCCTGGAAATGGGAAGCAAGAGGCAAGTTTAATAAACCCAGGCCTCTTCTCTGGACTTTATTTGATAGAAGAGAACGGATGTGCTTCATTGTCTTTATGGTCCAATCTGCCCTCGTCTGCAAGAGCTGAGACTTCCTCATTCATAGTCAGCCATTCCCCTGCCATGTGAATATGTAAAAAGCCCAGCTTTTGATTGAAAAAGACTATTTATTCCTGGCACTCTTATGAATTTAAAGATGGAGTTTAAAATTTGCATACATTTACTTCTTCTCTCTTTATTTTTTTTAACAAGACAGAGTTTTAGAGAAGATGGCAATAAAAAAGAGAAGCAGCCTGAAGCTTAAAGCATCCCTGCCCAGCAGCTTTTGTTTGGTACTGCTACAGACTGCGGCGTCAGAAAGGTGGCATGATCAAGTGGGCACCCAAAGACTGTGTGCCCAGGAAAGGGACCTTTTATTCTCTTTTGGCTCAGAATGAACAGCTTCAGCCTCTTCACAAGTAAGGACAAAGTATTCTAAATGTCTGGATCTAGAATCGCCAAATGCGACTATTTGGAAGCACAAAGGCACTTCCTCCCCTCAGCTCTGCTCACAATCCCAGCGTATGACATTCCCACCGCTCCCATAAATGAAATGGAAGGAACACACAGAAAGAACACCCACCAAACTCCCAGAAGGAAGCGTTTAAGAAGGGCCGGAAATAGGCTCAAACAGAGAAAAGGAGGAAGCAATCCACACCACCGTCCGTGATAGTCAGTGATGCCAATCCAATACTAATTAGAGCAGAGAAGGAACCAGGAAGCAGTATGATTGCCACGATTCGCTCAGCCTCTGATAGGACACGTATAGAGGGTAGGAATTGCTTTGAGAGCACCTCCCAGCGTTCACCTAGTTCTTCTGGGACCTAGTTCTTGGGCAGAATATCAAGTCCACACTATTGGAGCCATCCTCCTCCTCGTGCTGCCAAGCCCCACCTTGGCAGGGCTTAGCCATTCCCTGGCCGGCTCCCAGGCAACAGCAAGAATGGAATGCGTCAGTTCCTCAAGAAACTATTTATCTCAACTCTTGACTTTCCACGAATAAGTATGAACACACATGTTAAGACTAAGATCAATTACACCCCATAGAAAAGTGGACATAATCTAATCACTTCCATTTTTATCTATTCCTGGGGATATTTAAGAGGTTACCACTATTGAATCAAAGTCTACACAGTTTTCCAGGTATGGAAAAGAGATAGAAAGGAAGGCAATCAATAGTAGATCCTAGAAATTAGAAGGAACAATTTTTAAGTATTAGCAACACATTATTATTCCAAAAGAGATGAGCAGACTCCAATACTCCAATGTTGTTAGGTGTCTTTGAGTCAGGTCCAACTCACAGTGACCCTGTGACCAACAGAATGAACAACTCCATGACACTATGCCATGTCTGCTGCTGTGTCAGTGCTTCTCTACAATCCACAGGGTTTTTGATGGCTAATTGTTTTAGGAGTGGGTTGCCAGGTTCTTCTCCCAAGCCTACAGCACCCGATATTCCCAGGTGGTCTCCCATCCAAGTACTAACCAGGCCCGACCCTGTTTAGCTTCCCAGATCTGATGGGATCGGACACCAGGGTGGTACGGCTGCAGACAGGACTCCAATGGAGAATATGAGTTGATAGCATGTACCAGTCACACTGATCTTTGGAAAAATGAACCTTAAAAAAATCCACTTTTATCAGTAATGTCCTTGATGTACCCCCATCTCCACAAAGTGATGTCTTACCCCTAATTTTGTCTCTGCAAGACTCACTAAACGTAGTGCTATGCAATGTTGGGAATTATTTTAAACTTAGGGTCGTGGAAGAGTGGTTTCACTCTAGAAAGGTAAACTGCGGGTATTGAGCCACATATTCTAATGATTATAATGTCAACGAAATTGCAAATATTTTTCTATATTTTTCTATATGTCCTTGGGTTCCAGTTCTGTTTAAGATAGAAACTTTTCCTGCAGTGGTCTTTGTTTTTATCTTGTTAGAACAATTGCATGTGATTTCTAGTCCATTTATAAATACTACTAAGTAAAGCCTGCAGCCATAGCCCTGTGGCATCCGATCCTGTCAGATCTTGGAAGCTAAGCAGGGTAGGGCCTGGTTAGTACCTGGATGGGAGACCGCCTGGGAAAACCAGAAGCTGTAGGCTTGGGAGAAGGACCTGGCAACCCCCTCCCAAAAATCAATCTGCCATTGAAAACCCTATGAACAGCAGAGAAGCACTGACAATAGTGTTTCCCCTGTTGTACAGAGCGTCGCTATGAGTCGGATACCGACTCGACCGCACCTAACAACAACAACAACTAAGTAAAAGATAGAGAAGACTTAGATGGGAAACTTAGATGGGAAGGGGGAGAGGGGGGAAGCATAGGGGAGGGTAAGGGGTAACCTATATGAATAATGTTTATCAAATTGCATATATGAAAATTGTCACAATGAAAATCATGTCAAAATGAATCACATTATGATGTACATTAAAAATTTCTAATAAAATATATATATATATCACCCCCCCCAAAAAAAGAAATTGCAAATATTCACAAAAACAAAGTAAATCACATGAAATTTTTTTTTTCAAAATGTCCCTAAACCAGCCATAGTTCAATCTAAACTGGCAGCTTTGGAGTTTGTATAATTTTCCTGTGCTCATCACAGACTTCCACAGAACAGCTGTGGAACCCTGCTTTTGGCCTTGTCAGGGCAAAGTGACTCTGGAGTGGTCATCGTCTTCCACGTGAAGGACATTTTCCCCTGCTGTGATGCTCCCGTCTGCGGACACCAAACCCTCCAGCCTCACACACTGGCATCTGAAACTCGAGGCATGGACCGCTGTCTGCATGCTGTCCTGCTGTCTCCCTGGAGGACAGTGTGCTGCAGCAGGACACAGGCAGGGCATCAAGTGGCTTCCAAGCATGGGGCTCCAGGGACTATCAGTGGGCGGTGGGGAGGTTTGGGTGGGGTGTGCCCCCAAGGAGAAAGGCCATATTGGTCCTAGTGCTTGAATAAAGTATCACACGCTCGACAGATCAACTGAACGACGTAAGTAGGACTGGAGCCCAGACCTCTCTGGGTACAGTGTGCGCCTCCCCACATATCCCACCAATCACGTAAGCTGTGAGGCCCTGAAGCAGAGGGCCTGCCAGGAGATCTGAGAGAAATCTTATCCCAAATCTATATTCTCAGCCGTGAGTCCTATATACCGTTCTCTGCCATTCCACCTTTTCTATCATAAGGAGAATATGGAATTAACATCATTAATTAAGTCTTGTTAAAACTTAAGATACAATCAAGGTCATCCACAGGTCTTGTAACCCCAAATTTTAAGACTAAAAGTGTCCAATTGAGCTAAATATATCTTTTGATCAGGCCTAGGAATAGAAGTCACAGTTATTGAGAGAATTAGTTTTCAGTGTCGCACTGCCTTGCAGAAATTGGCTTTTGGTGTTGTCTGGCAGCTTCGAGCACAGTGTCATCTTACTATAGGAGAAAATTAATTCCCATGTGAATAAAAATATTGAAAAATTTTTCATTGTGTTCCTTTTCTTTCTTCAGTGTGCACTGACCCAACAGTCTTCCTCTGGCTCACATGAAGTCGTGGTGCGTGCCTAGGAAATGGGTCTCTAGATCTTCCTGCCCAGCTTCTCACGGCCACCTGGCACCCTGCACCCCCGAGCAGGAGACAGGACTCTTGGGTCTCAAGGTAATATCAATAGGACATTCTACCAGAGTGGCCAATTATAAGAAATCACACTACCATTGCTCTCCAGAAACACGCTTTCAGAGATTTTACGTTGGAAATGGCAGGCGCAATTGAAAGGCGCAAGGCAAAATGTTGCTCTCAACAAATCAAACTGAAACAGATGACTGACTGAGATCCAACACCGAAACAACAGAAAATGAGTCATTCCTTCAAATCACTAGAACATAAGGGCTTCCTCGTAGAGAAAACTATAAGCTGATTTTTGAAAAGTGAATCAATCTTAAGGTGCTGCTACAAGCAATAAAGGTAAATAGTGCCAGTACTGAGCCGCACACGTACTCTAGGCATGCTATTATCCGTCAGACTGAAAACATGCACACAAAAAGTAAATCACATGAAAACATTTTTCTTCCATGATTTCCCTAAACTAGGGATGTGTATAAGCTGGGATTTAGCTCAGTTGGCAGAGCGGTGCTCCGCAGTCTCTGAGGTCCCAAGTTCGATTCCCAGCACCACAGAAACGGGAGAAGGATGTGGCAACCTACTCCGGAGGCAATCCCGAGAAACATTTAGCCATTGAAAACCTTATAGGGGTTTCTAGGAGTCGGACACGACTCAACAGCACCTAACAACAACAACAAGGGGTGTGTATACGTGTTTGTGTATTTTTTCACACACATGCTGCAGCTGGCTATTGACATATCGAGCCCCACAGTCCACCCAATCTGCAAAGAACCAAAGCCCTCATCTGAGAAGGCAGCTGCTGGGTGTGTAGGGCGACCGCTCACACTAATTCTCTAAGTCTTCCCCAATATTTTCTCATCGGTTTACATAGGCTGTTCCACAGGCTGTAAGAGTGACCGCATTTCCATGTAGCACAGGGGCAAGGAGAGTGCAAAGGCTCCGGGCCACACAGAGAGGTGCGTGGTCACGCTCCACTCTCAGCCTGCCTAGCTTGAGGCACAGGACCGTTTCTGCCTTTGCCAGTCAGCGTCCTGTGAGTGGTTTGCCCTTAGGTGACCCTTCCGTCCCCTTTGCTTGGCATCAGGTAGCCTATGTCCTGAGAGAGGGGTCACATGGAGTGGGCCAGCTCCTAGAGTCTGCGTGCTGCCGGGACACCAGGCTCACTGCACTCATCATTGACGCTACACCCTGGGACCTGAGGGCATTAAGGAAACTCAGGCAGGATTATTTCAGGGACTTCTTGGAAAATCGGTCAGAACATCTTTTCTAATAAATGCCATTGTTGTGTTGGAGAAGACTTATGTAGATTTAAGATTTTTTTTTTTTTTTTTTTTTTTTTGCTGTCCTGGGGGTTGAACCCAGGGCCTTGTACCTGCATGCTTTGCAAGTGCTGGAACACTGAGCTGTGCCACTCCCCCCTTATTTTTTTTTACCTTTTAAGGCAGGGTCTCGTTAAATTACGCAGATTGCCTCTGGTCTCGAACTTGCGATCCTCCCACCCCTGCCTCCCCAGGGGCTGGGATTACAGGTGTGCGCCACTGCGCCCAGCAAGATCTAATGTTTGAAATGAAAAGATGTACTATCTGGGTCTCCCTCGTGTTTTCATAAAAGCATTATAACAGCAAAGATTTCCAGCAGAGTGGAAATATGGATGAGTGGCAAAATATGCCTGAAAGTTCCATAAATGAATTAATGCTGTCCTTTTTCCAGTTTACTTGCTTTGCTCCTTTGTCGAAAATAAGGTGTGCTGAGGTATATCTGGGTCTTCCATTCTGTTCCAGATGTCTTCGGGCCTTTTTCTGTGCCAGTACCAAGCTGTTTTTGCAACCACTGCCCTGTAGTAAAGTTTGAAGTCAGGGATTGTGATTCCCCCTGCATTAGATTTGCAGCTTAAAAATGTTTTGGCTATACGTGGTCTTTTGTGGTTCCATATGAATTTTTGGATCATTTTTTCTATTTCTGTAAAGTTAGTCAGTGGAATTTTAATGGGTATTGCATTAAATCTATAGATTACTTTTGGTAGGATAGCCATTTTTACAAAAGAATGGCCAAGATCAATAAAACAAACAACAACAAATGCTGGCGAGGCTGCGGGGAAAAGGGAACACTTTTACGTTGTTGGTGGAGCTGTAAATTGGTGCAACCACTATGGAAATCAATATAGAGGTACCTCAAAAAACTAAAAATAGATCTACCATATGACCCAGCTATAACACTATTGGGAATTTACCCAAAGGGAGATGGGTCATCATACCACAGAGACACCTGCATCTCCATGTTCAGTGCAGCGCTTTTCACAATAGCAAAGATATGGAATCAACCAGAGTGCCCTTTCAACAGAAGAATGGATAAAAAAAACTATGGTATATATACATAATGGAATACTATTCAGCAATCAAGAAAAATGAAATAGGGTCATTCGCAGCAAAATGGATGGAATTAGAGAAAATTATTTTAAGTGAATGAACACGAGCTCAGAAAGAGAAACACCACATGTTCTCACTCATATGAGGGAGCTGACTCAAAATTACAAGAAGGAAAAATCCTACTCAAAGGTCAGATCATAATAAAAGGGGGGGAGGGAAGATAAGAATGAGGTCAATATAAATGGACTAGAAATCGCATGTAATTGTTCTAACAAGATAAAAACAAAGGCCACTACAGAAAAAGTTTCTATCTTAAACAGAAATGGAACCCAAGGACATATAGAAAAATACTACATAGTAAAAGATAGAGAAGACTTGGATGGGAAACTTAGATGGGAAGGGGGGGAGGGGGGAAACATAGGGGAGGGTAAGGGGTAACCTACATGAATAATGTTTATCAAATTGCATATATGAAAATTGTCACAATGAAAAGCATGTCAAAATGAATCACATTATGATGTACATTAAAAATTTCTAATAAAAAATGAATTAATGCTCAGTCACAGAAACACCATCAGCCACTCACATCCAAGGTCAATTTTCATTTTAGTACTAAATTATAACTGACGTCTCTAGTAATCTCAGCCACTGTGGGTCTTAATGGTGTCACCTTATTCATGTGGTTCTTCACCTGGATTATATGGTTCACACACAGTAAATAATCATCAATCAATTCATCATCTATAGCCCTTTTACTGCTTTCTAAATAATACTTTCAATTACTCAGCAAATTATGCATTTCATTAAATATATTGCTTATTTACTTTATTTGAAGTACTTTATATAAAGAATATCACTTTTCTTAAACTAGTTAAAAATAATTGGTAACTTAAAAATAACCTTTTACTAGTGTAAAATCAACCTGGCAATTAATGTGTTAAGTATGCATTACCAAATTGCATAAATTTTAAAACTCTTACTAGTATTTGACTATTCAACATATTTCACATAAGCTCTCTACTTAATAAAATCATAAACAATTCAGTAATTCTTTCCATCTACATTTTTTCTAATATTCATTTGAGAAATGACCTGAGACAGCTACAGTATCTACATATACAAGGTACATATCATTAGAGCATATGCCTGAAGCATATATATACATATCTAGTCACTATTTTAAAAACCTGTATGTTTTTATTCACTGTATTTTTCATTGTAAAAATGTTTAACTACTTCAACATAACGAAAAGTGAAGTATTGTAAGTCAATTTAGGATACGATTTTGTGCGTAGAAATGCTCACCGTGAAGAGCTAAACTCACTAAAGTCAGGCTTCAAATTCTAATTAAGTTTCTAAATACCAAAGAGAATACAAATCAGTTTGGATTGTTAATGAAGAAGCCTAGACAAAGTCTATAAATACTGACACAGACAAGAGATGTAAATCTAAGATGCAAAAGTTAAGGGAACAAATAAAGAATATATTTTATAAAGATAATAGGATAGTATAATAAAAATAGTGACTCTACTGCACAATATTTAGTAGGCAGGGTAGCAAGTACCCGTTTGTGCTGGAAAGTTTCCAAAAATGAATTCATGTCCAGTCCCAGACACATAATCAGCCTTAGACATTTGGGATACACACACACACACACACACACACACACACACACACACACACACACACTTTCACAAGAGCTTAAAAACTTCACATGTTGTTGTTTGTTGTTAGGTGCCATGGAGTCAGTATTTGACTCATAGTGACCCTGCGTACAACAGGCGAAATACTATTGTCAGTGCTTCTCTGCTGTTCATAGGGTTTTCAATGGCAGACTGATTTTTGGGAGTGGGTTACTAGGTCCTTTTCCCTTCATATACCAACACTATATTTAAAATAACAGTGATCTATAGTTTAAAACAGTTTTGATGGAGATGTTAAAGAGACACAAAGAAATACTGTGTACACACATACGCCACTCATGTATATATCTAATTACCCATTCTCTCAAATGTAAAGTTGTTCTTCATCTTGTTATTCACACAAGTTTATCCCAGCATCTTTTCCCTCCACATGATGTGTTTGCACAGGAATACACACTTATAATGGTGATGTGAATGTATATATTTCATTTTGGAAGATGCAAAGAGTTTAACAACCATTTACTGTGAAGGATCATAAGCAAAAATAATTGCTCATATATATTTGTTTGTGGTTTGAAATTTTAATTATGTGAATGTATTATTTTAACAGTTACATAGTTCCCCTCTCATGAGCAATATATAATGAAATGTGTGTATGGAAATGTCATAATGAGACCCAATAAGTTATACGTTAAATATTATCAATTAAAGACGGGCAAGGTGGCACACACCTGTAATACCAGTGACTGGGGAGGCAGAGGCAGGAGGATTGCAAGTTTGAGGCCAGAGGTAACTTAGTGAGACCCTGACTCAACTAAAAAGTAACCAATGAGCTGAAGGTGCAGCTCAGAGGTAGAGCTCTTGAAAACCGTGTGTGAAGCCCTGGGTTCAATCTTCAGTACTGCAAAAAATAAAAAATAAAATGAAATAAAATAAAAAATCACCAATTATGAATAAAATAAAAATTACATAATTAAAAAATAGTAGTTGAAATATATATATCCAATTAGAATTCTAAAATATGTAATATTTTCAATTTTTTTCTGATTGTGTGATTTGCTATTTAGAATAAATACATATTTAGTATCACTTTCTCAAAAAGGAAATCAATGATAAATGTCTTGTTACCAATTATACATGACATTTTTGCAAGAGGTAGAATATAGTATAACATTATGAAAAACTTTTGCATTTCCAACATCTAAAACTTGATTAGAACATAAAAGCTACTTCAATCACTATGCAATTTATATAAACATTTTATGTTTAGTGCATTTGTTAACATTCTTGAAATCCTTCATTACCTAGGTATTTGATTTTGTTTCACAGAAAAATCACAGTTTCTCTGACTAAAATATTTATGAGTATCTTTAAAATGCTAATTAAAATGTTTGAGGTACAGGAGAGTAATGGAATATTTTATTCAAATATTGCATTGCTGTCAATATTACTGATTAATACTGGGTATATTACAAGGTATGTCAACTAGCAATGTTCCAGTACAGAAATTGAACAATTAACGTAAAAATGAGTGCAAAGATCAGGAAAGGACTCTGAGTCATTGTAATCTGTGTTTTAGTACAATTTTTGAAAACTGTTTTAGAAATCTTATTTTCAGCGTTCTTACATAATCACTACACAGACAAATCAGTCTTCTATTCCTACATTTAAATGCTTTTTTTTTTTTTTTGCAGTACTAGGGGTTGAACCCAGGGCCTTCTGCATGCTTTGTAAGCACTCTACCACTGGGCTGCACCCTCAGGCTCATTTTTCCATTTCATTTTAAGTCAGGGGCTTGCTAAATTACACAGGCTGCCCCTGGCTTCAAACTTCTAATCCTCCTGCCTCAGCCTCCCGAGTCACTGTGATTAAGGCATGCATCACTGTACATGGCCAAATTTTAGAATTCTTATGAAAATATATTACTGATATGTAATGAGGTGCTTAGTTTGTACATATACTTGTGTATGATTTAAAAATGGTTAAGTTCTACTCATTAGCATCAATGTATTTTCTTTGCAAAAGTTTTATAATTACTAGAAACTTAAGTTATTTTAGACAAACTCTATCCATGTGCATAGATGCTAGTCTTCATCATAATGGTGGTGACTCATAATGAAGGTAACAAAACATTGTTCCAAGAGCTTCACTGCAAGCATTTATTATGCAACTACATAGGACGGTTGAATGTAATCAGGGTTTAGCTTTTTATCTCTGCATGTCTTTGTTTGTTGTATATATTAGTGTGATAGCATAACACTGAATATCCTAGCAGAAGTCACAGTCCCGTGTTGCTAAAGAAAAGAGAATTTCACATTGAAAGATGTGGCCCAAGTTTAAGTCCCCACATGAAGCTGGGAGCCATGACTCACTCCTATAATCCCAGCAACTCAAAGAAGGCTGAGGCAGGAGGATGGCAAGTTCAAGGCCAGAGAGAGCCTGCACAACTTAGCAAGACCCTGTCAGATCATGTCGGAATTACACCAGATGGTGAGTATGAAATGCTAAGTGTGCTGATAATAGCCGCTATCTGTGAATATTACTGTTCATAACAAGAGTGTGGTTGTGGTTGTCACTGTTATGACATGTTGGTCATGACAAGGAGTCAGTGTCCTCTGAGAACAGCAGCATGGGAGCAAATGAGCAACTAAGGCTGATAGGAATGTTTTCAATCTGTCAAACTTCCCCTAATTTGATTGAGACCCCATCATTCCAGATAATCCTAGGCCTCTGTGCCCATGCCCACTCCCTCAGGTGCAAAGGTGTGCAGGTCCAGCCCAGGTGGCTCACCGTCCACCACTCTGACACTAAGTCTCATATATTTGCTCTCATGTCAATTAAAGCAACCATGATATTTCCATGGTGGTGAAGAAATGGTTCGCTCTGTGGTACACAGGGTCGCTGTGAGTCGGGCCCACTGGACGGCGCCTAACAACAATAAAAAGAAACATTATGTCCTTCCTTTTGCATCTGATTTCCAAATGTAAAAATGAAAGCTTGCCCCACATGGGAACTACTACTGATTTATGCATTCTGACAAACATCTTAGTTCAGTGATCTGGGACTCCAAGAAAGGGGCTGGTTAGTTGATAGGACTTTGTTTTAAGGCTGATCTGTATTGCCTGAAGCAAAAGAAGAAGCTGACTCCCATTTTTTGTATTCAGAATCAAGGTTAAGAGAGCTTTCTCCTTTGGTTTATTCTTTCTGTTCTCTTTCTAGGCATATATTTTACCTTTCATTATCGGTGACATTTTTAGTCATATTTTCCTATTAAACCAAATGTTTTTGGGACACTGTGGCACTGTACACTCTTTTCCTCAAGACTTCATTTTTGAAGATCTGTAAAATTCTATGGTTTTGGATATTTCTCTAATAGTACTACCTATTGTACCAAATTTGGGAGAAGGACCTGGCAACCACCTCCCAAAAATCAATCTGCCATTGAAAACCCTATGAACAGCAGAGAAGCACTGACAATAGTGTTTCCCCTGTTGCACAGAGGGTCTCTATGAGTCGGATACCGACTTGACAGCACCTAACAACAACAACAACATTGTACCAAATACACTTTCAAAATTTAAACACTCCAGTGTGTCGCTTATGAAGACCAAGTTATTTTTCTTTCATAAAGTCAATTTTATACTTCAGAGGTTTCATTTTCATATGAGTAGCTTATATGATAAAAGTAGCTTCAATGAATCAAAATAAATGCTGGCATTCAGGGTCTTTGTTAAGGAAGTGTACACTCTTGGTCCATCCAGACACAGTAGGATCCACAGAAGCTTCAGGTGGGCAAAGCTGCTATGGAATACTTCACGGCCAGTTCCCTACAGCTCAGAAGGAACTTTCATTAGCTGGCGTCATATTGCACTGGGTATCCAACCTCAGAGCATTCTGGGAACCACACCAAAAAGCCACACAAACAGATTCAAAGGAGCGCACTGCCCTTAAGAGAGCTGATCTCATAGCTTG
This sequence comes from Pedetes capensis, assembly GCA_007922755.1. Lineage (NCBI taxonomy): Eukaryota > Metazoa > Chordata > Mammalia > Rodentia > Pedetidae > Pedetes > Pedetes capensis. The sequence goes on from VMDO01002480.1 coordinate 28,691, forward strand.
TGTTTGGTTATTCAGGGCTTCAGCAGAGGAGTCTCCAGCTGGGGTAAGGAGCAGGGAGAGAGGGGAAGGTGGACGCAAGGATGGGACACATGTCTCCCAGCTGGCCACCAGCCAAACTGAAGAGATAAGCTATGTTGATGCATCCAGGAAGATGAAATTATGGAAAAATGTCCTCCATCCCACAGTGTCCTAAGCCTGGGCCAACTCCTGGGCCATTTAGTTCCCTTGACACAGAAGTTACTGTTGTTGTTGTTGTTGTTGGGTGCAATCACATCAGGTCTGACTCATCGCAACCCTACACACAACAGACAAAACCTGCCCCGATCCCAGAGGAGGTAGAAATGTCTCACAGGGCTGAGGGCCCCAGCTGGCACTGTACAAAGCAGGCTTTGAGACTTTTTAAAATTTGTATTCCTTGCACATTTAATTTTTGATTTTTGGGTTGAGACACATGTTTTGAGATAAAATAAGATATAAGAAATCTTGTCTTTTCAACCATTATCTGTTTTAAAGATGCCTTCAGAATGAAAGATGGTGGCCAACGTGGGCCTTTGGGAAGAGCAGAAGATAAGAGAACTGAGGGTCGGGAAAGGATTGTGTGGAAGAAAAAACCAAAAAGAACACTTGCCTGTTTCGAGTCTAAGGCCCAACCCCAGCTGTAGCAAGACTGTCTCTTTGGAGGGCCAACAAACAAACAACAACAAAACCCCTCTATGTTAAATTTTAATTAAAAATGGCATATTCAGGACACATAAAATTTTAGCAAACTATTGACTCCTTATTAGTTCTCAATGTTTATGGACAGGAGGATAAAGGATAAGTTTCTTGTCCCCCCAGAGTTACTCTATGCCAAGGTACATATGACCAATGCAAGTGGAAATCCCAAGCAGCGTGCCATAATTACAATCCTGGTATATTCAAAAATGACTGCAGCTGTACCACTGTGGTGTCTGATCCCGTCAGATCTCAGAAGCCAAGCAAGGTTGGGCCTGGTTAGTACTTGGGTGGGAGACTGCCTGGGAACACCAGGTGCTGTAGGCTTGGGAGAAGGACCTGGCAGCTAACTCAAAAAACAACCAGCCATTGAAAACCCTAGGAAGAGCAGAGAAGCACTGACAATACTGTTTTGCCTGTTGTAGGCAGGGTCGGTACGAGATGGACACCGACTTGACCTCATCTAACAACACAGTATGTTCAAAATGTCATAAAAGTTAAGAGCAAAGAAAATCTTGACGAATTTTTGAATTATTGGGAAAACGGATCATGAAGTAGGTGGCATTTGGTCCAAACCTCAGAGTATGAGTAGAAATATATTATTCAGAGATGACAAACAAAATCCTTAAATCTAAGATCTGAACATTCCGTGGAGAGGCACTAATCCTAATCCCTCACTCTGCAGATAAGAAAACAGAATAACACTACAAATGTCACTGCTCTGTCAACAGAAAGTGCTTTCACACAATACTTCACACTTTACTAAGCTCGTCTGAAGGAGACAGGTTTAAAGAGGAGGAGCGTTCTGTAAACTCTCCGGGGACTTCTTGTTTGCCAAACTGCACCCATAGTTAAAGGAATCAAAATTAGATCTCAGAATTGAGATCCAAAAAACTTTTTGGAGATTATGTATGATCTCGAGAGTTGAGAAAGTAAAAGAAAAGAAACAACTAAGAAATCCCAGTGTTTCTAAGATTCGGGAGATAAAGGTAAAGAAATGTATACGCTGACAAGGTTGGCTAATATGCCATTTTATTAGATAGTTTCTCTTTTTCCTAGGTATGAAGAAGGTTATCAAACTCATTATATGAACTTAAAGAAAAACGAAACAGTATAAAGTAGTACTGTGGAAATGTTTGGCGGGGGCAGGAGATAAAATTAAAACAAAGCATAGGTAAGTGTTTCTGCACAAAGTTCCTGATGTGCCACTCTACAGCTGAGCCGTCCCAGGAGGACTTTGTCCCCTGCTCTCTCTGCTTTTGGTCTCTAAATGCCCTCCCGACTGTCAGATCTCCCACCATGTCACCTGAAGGTGAGAGGTAACGGTAAGGTCTTTACATTTTTAAGGACAAAATGTTAAATTCTGTTTGCTTTTACTCAGGTGCTCAGGTGAAAGACTCAGGACGGGCCATTCAAGACAGCATTTCCAAATATAGTTCCAACACAGAGAAGAGAACATTTTATTCAGGAATCTAGGAAGTTCTTCAATAAAATGCTTTCTGCATTACCTGGATGAATGTGACAAAATATTCTGTTTGAGACCCCCTTACACTTTCAGCAACTCTGTGTGCCCTGATTGACATTGGAGAAAAATTTGACTTTGGGAATAGTTTCTCTTAATTAATTTTATAGGAAAAAATAAGAAATCTTACCCACTTGAAAAATAATAATGTTCAGATCTCTGAACAGACACTTCTTGAGAGAAGACACACAAATGCTTAACAGGTATATGAAAAAATATTTCATTAATCATCAGGGAAAGGCAAATCTAAATCACAATGAGCAATTATCTCACCTCAGCAAGAACTGCTACTACCCCAAAGACTGAAGATAAGAAATGCCAGTGAGGATGTGTGGGAAAGAGAGCCCTTACATGCTGTTAGTGGGAACATAAATTAGGGCAGACACTATGGAAAATGGTACAGAGATCCCTCAAAAACATTAGAAATCAAGGTACCATATAATCCACAATTCTACTGCTGTGTTTATATTCAAAGAAAATGAAATTAATATGTGGAACAGGTGTTACTGTAGCACTATTAATAATAGCCAAGGTATGGAATCAATTGGAGTGTGCACCAATGAATGAATACATAAAGAAAATGTGGTATATATACACAATGGAATAATACTCAGCCATGAAGAGAATCCTGCCTTTTGCAACAAAGAATGGATGCAGAAGATATATTGAAATAAGTCAGACACAGATAGACAAATACCACATATTCTCTCTTATTTGCAGAAGCTAAAATATTGATAAGAGTTAACCATAGAATAGTGGTTACTAGAGTGTAGGGGAGGGATATAGAGAGCATAGTTAAGGGGTATAAGGGCACAGTTGGACAAGAGGATTATTTGATATTCAATAACAGCAGTTGGAGTACGGCTGACAATTCATTATAAGGATTTCAAATGTTCTGAACACAAAGAAATGGTAAATGTTTGAAATGATTGATATGCTAATTACCTTGATCTGATCACAAATGTGTTGTATCTATGTACTGATCTATCACACTATACCCCATAAATATGTATAATTATGTGAACTAAAGTTATATATATAAAATATTCAAACTTATATGTAGTTCTATTTATAATATTCTAATTATGCAAATGTTTCCTTCTTGAGATACATGACATTTTCTCTCATGTATTTTGTGATTTTTAAGGTTCTAACATCTTTCAGTCTATAAATATAGTGATGGGGAAAAGAGTAATTTATCTAATATCCTTTGATGTTTGTGTTCTACCACTCACAACTGTTGACTTTTGACTTTCCTCTAAATAGGAAAGGTAATCTCTTCCTGACATTCATAAAGCTCACTCCATCTTAATTTCACTTTTAACTTGTTTTCATGAATGACATTCAGACAACCCTGTTTACCAGCCTTAAATGTTGTCATCTACAAATGACAAAAGGACATGTAAGCCAAAGCTGCAACAGTATAAAGAGCAATTTCTCCATCATTTTTCTCACTTGTCTCCAGTTTTCTTATTTACCCCGTTAACTCATGCAGGCTCCTATACCCCATTCATACAATTTAAAATGCTCTGATAAACTCTTGGTTTATCCTGACCCCCTCTGGATCCTGAGCTACAAATGGATCTTAGTTGGTTTGTTATTTGTATATATTTGGCATAATTAGTTTTTGACTGAAAGTACTGAAGTAACAATGCTACAAACCTCTTCCTAAGGAGACTGAATACTTTATAAAGAATCTACAGAGAGGAAATGAAATAATACCACAGGCTAAGGAAATCTGCTCACACCTTTCAAATACTTAGCAATATGGATCTGTGATTCTTTGGATCTAAAAATGCCCCCCAAAGGTGACGTGTTTGCATCTTTGGTCCCAGGTGATGGTGCTATTGGCAGAGGCTGTGAAACTTTGGGAAGTGGGTCCCTGGGGTGGGCCTTTGAAGATTTCCACCTGGAGCCCCAGTTCTGGTTGCTCTCTCTCTGCTTCCTGAATGCCAAGATTTGAAGTTCTCTCCACAGAACCTGCTGCCGTCACACCAGCCCTGCCACCATTATAGACTGCGACCCTCTAACCCTGAGTCCCCTAAAAATAATTTCTTCCATAGCTCTGTTTTCAGTAAGTTTCTCTGCCACCGTCACACCCCAACTGACTAATACAGAAAGTTAGTACTGGGTAGTGTGGTTGTTGTTGGGCAGGAAACTGACCCTGTGGTTCTTAGGCCACTGGAATGTGTTTGTGAGAGGAACTTAGAGTTTGTAGATAGGGGCAAGAGAAGTCTGGGAACTCTATAAGCAGATTGTGAAGGGCAGTTCTGGTGAGAGTAAAAGATCAGAATGCTGCCTTCTATAGATGCCATTGGGAACTGGACTAGAGGTGGTTCATGTTATTTTTTAGCAAAGAGCTTGTCTATAGTTTATCCATATTCTAAAGATTTGAGTGAGGTTGAATTTAAAAGTAATGGACTAATTAACTCAGTGGAGGAAATATCATTAGGATGGCAAGATATTGGGGCCGTAGCACGGTTGTTGCTTGCAGCTTTCAGTCAGATTTATGAAGAAAAAGAAAAAGGCAGAACAAAAAGATCTGCAAAATGTGCCATGGGAATAGGAAAAAAGCCACGCTTGTCTAAGGTTACTATAGACAGGGCTGGTTTGAATAAGGACGCTATAATTGCTTAAGAGATAAACCACAGTAAAAGGAAGACTTGAGCTTTTCACTAGAGAGATAGGAATTCCCTGGGGGTGAAACAGTAGCTGGCCAGGCCTCTGCATCAAAGGCCCCAGGTTGTGAAATGGCAAACTCCTGTGAAACACTTTCATTTGAAAAGAGGATGGCTGAAAAATGAGTGCCTCTGGGACACCCTGCTTCAAGGGGGTCACCCAGGGAAGGGGTCTCTTGGTCTGCACACAGAGGCCCTGCTACATGTATGGCTCAAAAGGGCAAACCTACCACGTGAGCTGACAGCAGACATTGGTGCTGTCCACGTAGTGCTGGTTTTGCAGGCAGGAAGAATTCAAGAGTGGAGGCTGCCTCTGAGGTTCAGAAAATAGCCTGCAAGGGCAGGGAGGGCATACATACGCAGATGCCCTGCAAAGGGCCACGGAAGGGCTGATGCATGAAGCTCCGTGGGTATAGCCTAAGCAGCAACAGTGGCCGCAGGATGTGGGAGATGCCAGCAACATGAAACATCTGCTATGGAAAGTGATTGGCAGCCAGTGGAGCCAGCACACGAGGGCCATGTGTGCTGCCAATGGCAGGGTCATGGGGACGGAGCTGCCCAAGACCGTTCAAGCACTGGTGTTGCCAGATGATGTCACCTGGGGCAGACTTCAACTGACAGGATTTGCTTATCCAGCAGGACACTGGCCTTGGTTTGGAACCACCTTTCTTCTCTGTACCCCCATTAGCCATTTGGGGATGGGAGGCTTACTCGGCACCATTGCGTGTTGGAGTACGTAACCTGCTTCTTGTTTTGCAGGAGCTCGCAGGTAAGTCTGCCTTGAGTCTCAGTGAGACTTGGACTTCTGACGTTGTTGTTAGGTGCTGTCGAGTCAGTATCCAACTCATAGCAACCCTATGTACAACAGGTGAAACCGCATTGTCAGTGCTTCTCTGCTGTTCATAGGGTTTTCAATGGCTGATTGATTTTTGGGAGTGGGTTGCCAGGTCCTTCTCCTATGACATGGTCGAGGCTGTAGTACATCTTTAGGGATTCTTGATGTTCAGCTAAATACATCTTGCACTTTAGATGGCCATGACCTTTCTGGGTCAGGGGTGGAGGGTTATGATTTGGATTGAAAATGTCCCCCAAAGGCATGTGTTTGAATGTGTGGTCACCAGGCGGTGTTGCTGTTTGTGGTGGCATGGAACTTTGGGAGGTGGGTCATAGGTTTTGCAGAAGCAGGTCCCTGGGGGTGACCTCTGGAGGTTTTCACCCAGCACCCTGGTTCTGATTACTCTCTCTGCCTCCTGATCACCAAGAGGTGAGGTTCTCTGCCACGGGCCACACCACCTGCTACCACCATGCCCACTCCCCACGATGGACCGTGGTTTCTCACTGTGAACTCCAATAAATTATTTCTCCTACAACTTTGTCTCAGTCTCATTTTCCCCCAGCAACAGTCTAGCTAACATACACGGGGACATTATTTCCACTTTGTAGGAATTATTCCAATAGCTACTGAGAAAATCAGGCACTTTAGTGATTGAAAGAGAATCCAGGAATGTTTAACCAGGAAGAGATGGGAAAAGGCTCAAGTAAGCATACCTCCAATTGGATTTAAGCCCACTTCCTTTCTTTTTCAAAATGATTCTCGTGCTGTGTAAAATGAGAGACTTGTGGATATATGTAAAATAGTCATCCATGAGTTCATAATGCTTTTCCATTTTTATTGATAATTTTATCATTAAAGCCATCATCATGAAATATAATAAGGACTGAGTTACTTGTAATGTCTTCTACTTGGGCCGTGTGTGTAGGTCATGGGAAGCTGGATTACAATGGACTCATCTAAGTCCCAGCCGCTCCCATAACAGAGCTAATCAATATTTACTGCTGTAGGTAGAATGCAGTGTGGGTCAATCTGCATATGACATGGAGAAAGTCAAAATGAGAGGGATGGAAGGAACCAGAGATAGGAGGGGCAAGAAAGAGGGAGAATAAATGAGAGGAAGAAAGAGGGGAGAGAGAGAATGAGAGACAGGGGGGGGAATAAGAGAGAGAGAGAGAGAGGGAGGGAGTAAGGGAGGGCAGGAGAAGGGAGAGACAGAAGCAATGGTGACGAGAAGTTGGGGGCAGCTATGTTTGGCAGTTTTACATAATTGTGCCTTGCAAGCCTTTCCTCCTACATTCTCCATCTCAGCGAACGATGTCATCATCACCCAGAGTCTTTTCTTAGAAACCTCAACCTCCATAACATATGTAAGAACATGGGTAGCGTGCCATAGATAGAAGATGCTCAGTATCGCTAGTTCTCTCACCTTGTAAAATTTCTTTTGGTCAAAATCTCCCATTCTCTGACTCCCTCCTGGTCCTCTGCCCGCACAGCCTGGGTGCCCTCTCTGTTGGAGACACCATTTCACTCCACACTGAAGACTCCTGCCCCTATTTTTCTCTCCAATCTGTCCTGTCTACAGCGTCACCTCAACAACTGCATTCCAAAATAAATAGCCTTACACGGAGTGTGAAATGGATTTGGGCAGCAATGTGAGAAATTACTGAGTACCTATATGTGAAGGGCAGCAAAGAGTCCAAGATTAAAGGAAAAAGCGCTGTCCAACAGGACGACACATTTTGCGAGAAAGCAGAATCCTGTTTAAAAAATTAAAATGAGACTCATATCTGCAATTGGACTTTAAGAGTGGCATCGGTATCCTCTACAGGTTGATAAAGATGGGAGTTGTAGGAGAAAGATCCACTCCTGCTGAGCAAGGTCAGGGAGGGACTCATAAAGGGAGAGTGCTAAGTCAATCCGTCTCTAAGTCCCTTGGTCAGAAAGCTGTTACTAACAGGGCTACAGGCTGGGGTCAGGTGTGGGGGTGGGGGTGAACACATTACAATTGAGAGGCTCAGGTTCCGTTTAGGTTCTTACCTGTGTGTGAAGCAGGGCTTCAAACCCCAAACCTGAACCTATTTCAGTTCAAGCATGTTTTAAAGTTTTCCTGAACCCCAAGCTGAACCTGAGCTCAAGCCCAAATCTAGAGAAAACTTGGGTTTGGGTTTAGCTATTAATCTGTTTTTGTATCATGAACTATTAATAAAATTTGCTAATTGAAAATAATTTTATTCACTTGTCTATACGCAGTAATAAAATTTTAAACTCAGACCAAATTCAAACCCTCTAAATTGAACATTAAAAACACATCTGAACCTGAACTCGATTCTTAGTGGGTCTGCAGACCTGGTTATTAGTATTTGGGGATGTTGTGGGACAAATTCCACACAGAGGTAGTGACGTAGCCAGGACAATGAATGTCCTGACTGTGTAACACTGGAGCAAGTATTGATCTATGAAACTGAATAATTGACTTTAAAAAGCCATCCACTTAGCATTCTCCCAACCAAGTTGTGCCAATATAAAGATAAAAATGTAAAATCTAGGGGAGGAAAGAAACAATATATGTACACACTGTTGTTGTTAGGTGCCATTGAGTCGGTGTCCGACTCATAGTGACCCTGTGTAAAAGGCGAAACACTATTGTCAGGGTTTCTCTGCTGTTCATAGGGTTTTCAACAGCAGATTGATTTTTGGGAGTGGGTTGCCAGGTCCTTCTCCCACGTACACACTTGAAACCCAGAAGTGATATATATTTTATGGGCACTGAGTGCAGAGTTAAATTTTCTGGTAATCAAGGACAAAAGGGAAATCAACTGAGCTCTGTGCTGCTCTCCAATCACTTAGTGAGAAATACCTATTGCACGTTTATTGAACACGTGCTAGGGACCAGAGGGCTGGGATTTAGCTCAGTTGGTAGAGCACTGCACTGCAGTCTCTGAACTCCTGAGTTCAATTCCCAGCACCGCAAAAATAAGAGAAGGGCCTGGCAATCCACTCCTAAGGCAATCCCAAAACAGCCATTGAAAACACTCTGAGGGTCTCTATGAGTCAGATACCGACTGGACAGCACCTAACAACAACAACAAGGGACCAGAAGTCAGTGTGCCGTGAAAACCTCCTGAAGCCCCACCCTCATGGAGCTGTTAAAACAGAGGCGTCAGGCCCAAGCATGGGTGGCAAAAATGCAAGCTGTGACAGACTCTGAAAATCCAAGGGATGGGCAGCACAGTAAGGGCCAAGCCAGCCATGAAAAGGATGCTTATCTGTGCTTACATGCAGAGCGGATGGTCAGAGAAGGAACCTGCTGGCCGGGATCTGGACAAGCTTCTGAGTGAATTGAGTTCAGTATCAAATATAGACAATCAGCACTTCCAGATAAACATTTTAAATTAAATCACCTTCATGAGCAGGCTCAAAGGAGAGGAAGTCTGGAATCTGTAAGACCCACAAAGGCATCTTGAAAGGCGGAAGTTGACCCCAATCACCTTGACATTTTATCTAGGACACTTTTGCTGCTTTCTCTTTCTTCTGTACCTCCTGTGATTCCATCCTGACTGCAGGCTAAGCTGATACCTGTGGACAGGCGCACACCGTGATTGCCCCTCTCAAGTGGTGTCTGGGAAGCAGGAAGAGGGAGCTGAGCTGGCTGGACCCTCCCTCGACCTCCCTTAGAGCCTTCGCTCCCTCCCTCTTTACCCTGCCCGTGGCCTTCATGGGCCTCGCCCTCTCTGTGGGCCTCAGCCTCACCCCTGCCACCCCCCTGCGATGGCTCAGGACAGACTCAGCACCTGCACCACCCCGCCCAGGGCGCCCCTCGCCCCACCTTCATTGTGCCTTTTTCATCACAGGTTCCCGCCATGGCAGACAACTCTAAAGGCATCTCAGCTGCCATTTGGACAAATCGCTTCTCTTCTCGGGGATGACTTCTCTTCGCAGCAGTGTTTGGGTGACTTATTTTGACAGTGTTTCCCGGGAATGACTGTCAACTCATCCCAGCAGGGGCAAGAGCAGCATCTACAGGAGTAGCCTGGGGGTGGCCGGCTTATTCCCCGTCAAGCCCTAACATGCTTTGTTGTTGTTGTTGTTACGTGCCGTGGAGTCAGTACCCCACTCATAGCGACCCTCATAGGGTTTTCAATGGCTGACTGTTTCGGGATCGCCTTGGGAGTGGATTGCCAGGCCCTTCTCCCATTTTGTGCGGTGCTGGGAATTGAACTCAGGACCTCAGAGACTGCAGCGCAGCGCTCTACCAACTGAGCTAAATCCCAGCCCTACCTACTGTGCTTATGGGTGGCAAATACGCAATGGCTTCCCCCAGGCACCGCCCCACTCTTATTAAAAGCATTCCGTCATGCTCCAGACTCCAACTCCACTTCTGCCTCATCACCTCCCCAACCATCACCTCTGAGTCATCAGGTCTTCCAATCATCTTCCATCCGCCAAAGAATATTACACACCAGGAAGCCAGTAATACTAGCTATGTAGGCTGGCTCCTCTTTAAGGAGACTCACAAAAGGAAAAATGTTGAGACTCAGGTTACATGTTATAAACACTGCGTATCTTCTCCAGAATCTAAGCAGCCGTAGCCCTGTGGAATCCGATCCCGTCAGATCTCGGAAGCTAAGCAGGGTCGGGCCTGGTTAGTACCTGGATGGGAGACAGCCGGGAACACCGGGTGCTGTAGGCTTGGGAGAAGGACCTGGCAACCCCCTCCCAAAAATCAATCTGCCATTGAAAACCCTAGGAACAGCAGAGAAGCACTGACAATAGTGTTTCCCCTGTTGGACAGAGGGTCGATATGAGTCGGATACCGACTGGATGGCACCTAACAACAACAACAATCTTCTCCAGAAATACAAACTGAATCTCGGCATTCTTAGTGCTGCTGACCAGTGATACAACCCTTCACATGGAAATGCACACACGTGTGTTTGCACGAGGGGGCTCATCTGCCAGTTTATCATCTAATAAAGAAAGTCCATGAAGCTTTACTGAATTAATTACAAAAAGTCCCCCCATCCTGTGTACCAGGGGGAAAACCAAGAGGCAATTGAGATGTAAAAGGTGACTTGGGGGAGCAGAAGGTGAGAAATTAAATAGCAAAGCAGGGACTGCGGGGATGGAAAGAGCCTTTTGAGTCTGGTTAAATAGTGTTGATTTTTCAATTAAAAAATTTTTTTCCTTTTCTTTCTGGAGTCACACAGACATTTTCTTACAACCCCTGAGGAACAGGATTTAGGAAAAGCGTGTGGCAGGCCACTGACCTGCAAACTTACTGCGCTGGGACCACAGAGGGAAACGGTTCTCTCAGGTGAAAACAACAGAGAGGCAGGGCGAGCGGGGGGCCGAGAGGACTCCAAATTCCTCTGGCAAATCTGTCACCAACGTGCACCCCCATCAGCAAGAGGTGCCCTCCACGCCTGTCACAGCACACCCCAGCTGTGCGTACCATAGGATCAACCATGGTAACTGTCCCACGGGTAACCAGGTGGCCCTGTCCAGCAGGGCTGGGGCTCCCTAGATGCAGGACTGTGGCTCGGACATCCCCAGAGTGCCAGGCCACCCCAGAGAGCTGGTGACCAGGGCACATTGGTGGAGCCATAGAAGAGCGGTGCGCAGCCCAGCTCCACCCGCCAGCCCTTCCTACACCACTGTGCTGCAGAGGGGACCTGAGCAGAGGCTCCCAGGATATTGACTTGAAGGGTTCAACAGGGAAACTGCTATAAATTAGTTGTATAATTTTGCAAAATGTAATGTAATTTAAATAGCTTGCCAGACATCTTCCTCCCGGAGTGCTTTCCTCTCCTCTGTGCCTGCACATGGGCTGGCCTGGTGCACACCTTCCTGGTTATTTGGGGCATCTCTGACACTTCTGGTACACAACAGAATCCACTGCCACCCCAAGCCACTTCGCATGGGTCCCTCTGTTAGGGATGGCCTCACCTCTCACCTTAATTCCCAAAAAGCAGCTGCAATCCCCTCTAGATCTCCCTTCCTGTCTGAGCAGATCTCACAAGCTCGAGGATTTCACTGGGTTCCGTATTAAAACCCCACCGTTGCCCATGGCCCACGGTCACTGCTTTTCATCAGCCGCCCACCATTTTCCGTAGGCCTCTGCCCAGCACCTGCCTTCCCTGGACAGCCGCCCTCTGTGCACACGTTCTTTATCCACACTGTGGCCACTGCCTGGCTGCCTCACCTCCCTTTCCTTCTCCTCAACTGAACACACCGCTTTTGATGTTCAAGGTTTGGCTCAGATGTTGCTCTCTGGGACCTTCTGGGGACCTTCTCCCCAATGCTGCTCCTGCTTTCCTCCTCTCCCTACTAGCACATGAGCTTCCGGGGGCAAAGACAATGTGGTGTTGCCTCTGGGTGCCCACGTGGAGAACCTTTGCCCCCCTGGCCACAGTGGGGACTTGACTGAGTCTGGCCAGGCGGGAGGGCGAGAGGAGTGACTGGCAGGGAGCAGAACACGGCTCCCTGTGGTCCCCGGGCCCCATCATCCCAGCGTTTCTCCTGCAAGGTGTCTGTTCCACCTGGAACCGACTGAGTGGCAATGGCCACACACGGTTAGAGAGAGGAAAGCCCAGAGAGACGGTCACCGCCCTACTGCCACAACCACAGTGGAAAGTCGATCTCAGGAGCGACAGAGCGCTTCCCACTTCTTAGTCTCAAGGACTCTGGACGTGGGTCCTGCTGGTGAACCATAGGGGTGCAGCTTTCACAGACGCTTCTCTCCTCAGATCGGTCACACATGTACCTGTTTCCTAGACAGCTGTAGGAGGACTGTGTCAACGCGCTGTGAGACTTTGTCATTCCTATCGCCCACCAGGATCACCACTTTGTGTGTGTGTGTGTGGTACTGGGGGTTGAAACCTAAGGCCTCCCACCTGCATGCTCTGAAAGTGCTGGACCACTGAGCTGCACCCCCAGCCCATTTTTTTACTTTTTGAAACAGGGTCTCGCCAAGTTACGCAGACTGCCTCTGGTCTCCAACTTGCGATCCTCCCGCCTCCACCTCCCAAGCCCCTGGGATTACAGGCGTGCACACCACACCTGGCTCAGGATCACCACACTTAAGATATGAAACTGAGTGGCTGTAGAGGATGTTTCCTCACTGCCTGACAGTCAGTAAAGGAAGACTGAGGTCAGAGAGGGTTTGGGCAACCGATAAACAGAAAACCTTATCCCAGAATTACCATGCAGTCAAAGCTCTGACTACCCAGGTTTGTCTTGCTCAGAAATACTCCAAAAGATTCTTCTAAAATATTCTTTGGCTATTTCACAAGGTAGGAAGTTTTAAAAACGAGAACTCTACAGTGAATTCTTACATTAGTCAGCACCAAAAGGATCAAAAATTCATGTATAAGCACACTAAGTGATAGTCTTAAATTTGGAAAATTCTAGTCATCAACTATGAACATATACCAGAGGTGCCAAAAATGCATCAATTCTTTTGTACGCATTTCTGTCAAAGTTGAATTTCGGTAGCAGTGTGGATATGCCGTTCACTCAAAAGACAGCATTAAACAAACGAATGCTGGTGCCCTGTGAATGACTGAAGAGTAATATAAAATTAGACCAAAGGAGGAACCATTTTCTTTTCTTCTCCCACTTTAGCTGAATGTTGTATCTATAATCATAATACCAAAATTAACTCAGATAACTGTGAATAGTGATTATAAATTTATAAGAATTATGGATTTATAAGAATTACTAAAATAATGATCATCTGTTGGTCTTAATGCAACCTAAAGCTAAAGTTCGGGCTGGGATTTAGCTCAGTTGGTAGAGCGCTGCCCTGCAGTCTCTGAGGTCCCAAGTTCAATTCCCAGCACCACAAAAATGGGAGAAGGGCCTGGCAATCCACTCCCAAGGCAATCCCGAAACAGCCATCGAAAACCCTATGAGGGTCGCTATGAGTCGGATACCGACTCGATGGCACCTAATAACAACAACAACAAAGCTAAAGTTGAGAATTAAGATTGCTAAACATCTTTATAATCAAAAACATAATGGAAATTCTTTATAGTTAAAATACAATATAGGTACACATACATTGTTATTAGTGGTAGAGGTCATGATGTATGTATTTATTTATTTTTGGTGCTGGAGATGGAACCCAAGGTCTTGCAGATGCTAGGCAAGCACCCTACCACTGAGGTATAGCTCAACTTCACTTTTTAGAGAACATAATTTTGGGTAGAAAATGAGACAGAAAAAGAGAGAAAAGACCATCATATCACGGCAACAAAATGAATGGGAACATACTTTGTATTCTCAGATACCTTTGTCTGAAACTAACCAAAAATGCAGAATGATTAAGTATTTTATTTGTTTGAGGAAATGATGCTCTGTGTTTGCTACTTATGAAGATATTCTATGGATTTTGCAATTTAGTGGTTGGTTATATTTATTCAATACATTTTGGTTGAATCTAGATACCTGCTCCCAGGATCAGGGTAAGAAAGGCCCTGAATACCTGTTCCTCTGCAAAATGACCATAACTAGTCAAAGCTAAAGGAAAAATCCCTAGAAATTGTCTTAAAGACATAAAGCAAATGAAGAAATATTTGATTCATAACATTTCAACAAAGTCCCTCAAAATGCTAGAAAATGAGTGAGTACTAATACTAAAAAAAAGAATGCTTATCTATATTATACTTCTCCTAATCAGAATTCCCGAGATACATTTTTGATTATACACATTAAGCAACATTAATTACATTTCTGATTATACACATTTAGCAGTGTTAATTACTCTTGACTCTAGCTTCAGTTTGTTTTATAGACTAACAGGTGATATTTGAGGGGCAAAGTGCCTCTTCCCTCATTGAGCTGCACGGTCCTGAAAGAAAATGGACATCCTCAGCACCCGACATGTCAGGCACTCCTGAGATTCCAGACTCCCACACTTACTCCTTCCTCCCTCCTTGCAAGGAAGATTTAAGACAAAGGCCTTGCCACTTTGTTATAAGCCCCAACCTCAAAAAGATTCTGGCAGCAGCAGCCCCTTTTCCCTCCTTACTGATTGCTGCCCAGGTGCCCCATTTTCCCGTCCTTTCCCCCTTCACTCTGTAACCAATAAGCAGATTCTTCTACAGGTCACCAGATTCCCTCATGTCTGTGTACCTTCTCTTCCTTCCAGATTTTCCCTCTTATTTTGGTGCCAAAACCCAGGACTCTCAACCCCTCTCTCCCACATTTTCTCTCCTGTTTTGGTGCCAAAACCTGGGACTCTCAGCCTCCTCTCTCAGATTTTCCCTATCAACCATCATTACCCCAAAACTAAAAATAGATTATCCATATGATCCAGTTATCACACTTCTAGGTATATAGCCAAAGGAAATAAAATCAGCATACTAAAACATACCTGCATGCTCATGTTTATTGTAGAACTATTCACAATAGCTACAATGTGGGATTAACCAAGGTATCCACTGGCTGATGAATGGGTTTAAGAAAATGTGGTATATATACACAGCAGGGTACCACTCAGCCATACAAAAGAATAAAACCTGTTACTTGCAAAATAGAAAGATGGAATTAAGGAAATCAGCCACACCCAGAAAGAAGATGAAGACTGCACATTCCTATGTATACGTGAAAGCTTAAAATGTTGATCTCCAAGAAGAGGAGAAAACAGTGGTTATCAGTGGAAGCTAAGTGAAAGAGGGAGAGATAAAAGAGAGGCTGGATAATGGGTACAAAAATCCACTTAGATGGGAAAAAGATGCAATGTTCAACAGCATGGTAGGGTGACTAGAGTTGATGATAATCTATTATATATTTTATGAATAACTAGAAAGAGAGGAGCTCAAAATCTCCAAATAGAAATAAGGGAATGCAAGTACTAATTTCCCTAATTTGATTGGTATACACTGTGTATATGAATTATCCCATCACACCCTATCAATATGTGAAATTATGTGCTAATAAAAAAATAAAAAGAAAGAAATCTGTTAGCTTCCTTTGAGTCAAAGACTAAACCACAGGCCAGGTAGTCTGGAAGATAATCAGGAAAAGAGGCAGATTAGAGACCCCTCGGGGTTAGAACCAATCTGAAGCCTGGTACTTACAAACTCCTCCTGCAAAGGAGCTCAGGTGTAATTGGATCAGAAGGTTGTTGTTGTTGTTAGGTGTCATTGAGTTGTGTCCAACTCATAGCAACCCTCATAGGGTTTTCATTGGCTGATTGTTTCAGGATTACCTTCGGAGTGGGATGCCACATCCTTCTCCCATTTTTTGTGGTGCTGCAAATCAAACCCAGGACCTCAGACTACAGAGCAGCACTCTACCAACTGAGCTAAATGCCAGCTCTGGATCAGAAGTTAGGACCATTAATTCCTCAGAGCATGTTCATAAACAAGAGAGCACCCAGATAGCAATGGAGAGAGAATTCCAGCCCCTACCCCCATGACTATGGGAGAATACATTTCTATTTTGTGTTATTTTGTCCCATCAGCCCTAGGCAACTTAAACATGTGCCTAACAGAGCCCCCAAACAATCAAAACCTAGTAAAATTAAAACAGAAATAGATCTTTGAACCATGGTTCAATGCATACCAGATTCCATATACCTTTCAATGATCACTAGATCAATCTAGCAGAAGATGAACAAGGGAACAGAAAACTTGAGGAATACTATAAACCAGTTAGACTCAACAGACATGCAGCCCTCTCTGGCAGAATAGCAGAATAAACACCCCCGAGCGCACACACATCATTCTCTAGGGTGGACCATGTCCATGAAGCCAAGCCACTCCCCATTTATTTACACTTGATCTTAGCCAAAAGGCTGAGAAGTGATCAGTTATTTAAAATGATTGAAATCATGTAAGTAAATGCTCTGACCACACTGGGAGGAAAGCAGAGTTTGAGAAATTAAAAGAGAGAGAGAGAGAGAGAGAGAGAGAGAGAGAGAGAGAGAGAGAGAGAGAGGATTAAGTAAGGCATTTCAAAAAATCCAAATGAGTTAAAGAATAAATCAGTAGGGAAATTGGAAAATACTTTAAGATGACTGGAAATGTTGACATAATATATCAAAATTTTATAGGATGCAGCTAAAGCTTTGCTTAGAGGGAAATTTCTGGTGGTTAACTATATTTAGACAGAAGAAGGATCTTTAAAAATCTTGCAAACAAATGTTTATAACAGCATTATTCATAATACCGGAATGTGGAAACAAGTTAAATGCATATCAACCAGGGAATAAATGTGGTGCACATCTATTAGATTCCATATTTTATGAAATATAAGGACATGATGAATTGATTCATTCTATGACATGAATTAACCTTGATGACATTATGCTAAACAAAAGAAGCTATTCACAAATGCCACATTTTGTCTGATAAAATTTACATTAAATGTTCAGGATGACAAATCAATAGAGTTAAAAAGACTTAAGTGTTTTCCCAGGTCTAGGGCGGGTGGGGGAATTTGGTACTAATTGCTAATGAATATTGAGTTTCATTCTGTTGATAAAAATGTTTAAATTTGATTGCAGTGATGATTGTGTAACTGAGAATATACTAAAAAACATGGGGTTATACATGTCAGGTGCATTTTATTTCAATTATATTTTAATATACATGAATTATATTTAATTATGTCTCAAAATAGCAAATTATATTTCAATATAGCTCTTTGTTAGATAATAAAGCGCAGCCCTGGAGAGCAGAGGATAACATTGAACTTCAAATTGACTACAATTCTCAGTCCCATGTGAGTTTTTCCACAAGACATTTACGTTAACTCAGTTTGAGACTAAAAAGGGTAATGCGTCCAGAAAACAGTGTTGTTGTTGTTAGGTGCGGTCGAAGTGGTATCCAACTCATAGTGAGGCTCATAGGGTTTTCAATGGCTGACTGTTTCGGGATTGACTTGGGAGTGGATTGCCAGGTCCTTCTCCCATTTCTGCAGTGCTGGGAATGGTATTTTGCCCACTTTTCCTCTTATGATATTTATTTGAAAAAAGTCTTAGGACAGATGTTTTATTTACTTATTTTCCTTCAAGCCTGCACACGTCTCCATGGCTACCCCTTGTCAACACCTCTATCAAACTTTCTTCTTTTTTCCTCCTCCTTCCTCCTCCTTCCTCTCTTTTCTTTCTGCATCATTCTTTTCCCCATCACATCTAAGCCTTAGCTGGGCCACAGGTTTCCGAACATGCAGGCAGCTATCCAGAAACTATCTTGCCTGACTTTAAAGCAGTTTTCAAGACCACAGGGAGTCAGATTCCTTCCCTCAAAGTATTGTTGTTGTTGTTGTTGTTGTTAGGTGCCGTCGGAGTTGGTATCCAACTCATAGCAACCCTCATAGGGTTTTCAATGGCTGACTGTTTCGGGATTGCCTTGGGAGTGGGTTGCCAGGCCCTTCTCCCATTTTTGTGGTGCTGGGAATTGAACTTGGGACCTCAGAGACTGCAGCACAGCGCTCTACCAACTGAGCTAAATCCCAGCCCCAATGCCGAAAATGGTAGAGGGACTGATTTCTTATTTTTTCCAAAAGAAAAAAAGAGAGGCCAACCTCAGACCCTCCAGGCTGGTGCTGGGTCCTCCACCTGGAAATTCCCCCTCTCCTTCCGGAGGTCTCTAAGTTAGCCTCCCCGACCCTGCTGGGCTTTCCGTTTCCACCTGCACACACCCATAATCCGAGACCTGGTTCTGTTCATTGTGTCAGAGCACAGCAGCGCCACGTGTGGATGCGGTGCAGTCATTCTGTATTTTCCCACGCTTTATGCACCTGCAGGCATGTTCATTGGTGTTCACTGCTTTGAGGAGAAGCCTGCAGTGAGGGGTGGGGCAAAGGAAGTATTTCAGGGAAATCAAAGAGGGACTGGAGTTCTCTTCAGGCACTGTGGGAGGAAAACGTCTCACAAGCCTCTTTCACACGGCTCTGTCAGCTTTATCCACAATATCCCCCTCCACTCTCAAACGTCCCACATAAGGTGGTTGGTTAGAGCCACACAAAATGTATCAGGATCTATGTGGATGCAGATCTGCCAGGGCAGAGCGGAAGTCACTCTGTGGTGTCTAGGGAGTGAGCTGGCCACAGCCAGTGCCCCTGGGTTTCCTACCTCCCACGTGCGGCAAAGAAGAGAGGCGTAAGTTCTGAAGATACTTACTTGGGGAGCACAGAAGGGACTGAGGGCGTTTCATTCAGTGACAGGGGCCTGGAAGGAGCAGTCCCTGCAGGGACAGCCCAGGTCCACATCCTGACAGAGGACTCAGCGGGCGACAAGAATCATCCAGAGCCCAGAAAGGTGTGAGCCTTCAGGACAGGGTCAGGTTCTGTGGGAGCTGCCATTATTCATGAGGGAACAGATCCCAGGGCATGTGGCTGTGGGGACTCTGCAGTCCAAGAATGCAGCAAGATCCAGGCACCCGCCGCCCACCTGTGATCCCAGCACCTCCTGAGGCCAAGGCAGGAGGGTCGTGCGTTCACGGCCAGGGACAGCCTGTGTACCTTAGCAAGGCCTGCTGGGACCACGGGGGGCGGGGGAGGTGGATGCAGCGGCCCCACTCAGGCACTTGAGGTTGTGTCGGCTTGATTTGGATTTTTGCTGTTGTTTTTTCCTATAGATAGACATGTACTGTTTCTGAGGTGTCAGCATCGCCCTCACCCCTAGACCACCCAGCGCACACCATCGGAGGGAAGAGGGGTGCAAGGTGGGACAAAGCCACACAGGCACATCCGTCAGTTAGGGTGGGGTTTGAGGCTGCCTCACTCTTTTTTCCAGGGCTCCGTCCCTGGTACTGGGGCATGTGGTAAAGACGTCCACACCCTAACAGGATCTGCAGCCTACAGAGCAGAGGTGTGCCAGCACTTCCTACAGGCACAGAGCAGAGCTTGCCTAAGTCCGCGATTGTGCTAACGGAGCTGTGTGCCTGCCACATGGCCTCACAGGACCATGGTGACAGAGATGTGCCTTCCTTCCTCCCAAGAGGTCTTGCCATGGACAGGAACCCAGATACACATCCTCTGCCCTCAGAATGGGGACAGGGATAGAGCCAGGTCTGATCTTGGACACGTCACTGCCAGAGCCTTAGAGGTCAGACACAGAGGCCTGTGATGTGACACAAGGCCCGAGGAGAAGAGGATTCCTAAGCCCCAGATACTGGAGACATGAAGGGATTTTACAGTTTCTCTAGCTACAGGAAGTAGGAGAGGAAGAAAGCACGCCGGTGTGTGGGGAGCTGCAGTTTGTCATTCTCCTGTCTCTGAAGTTGGGCCCCCAGACCCCTACAGTATTTCAGGCCAGTGGAATATTTTATGTTATTTATGGGTGACACTCTTTGAAAGTCCTTGAGGTGCTAAATCAATAAAGGAACTGGTAGGCATTGGGAAAAGGACAGCATAGAGCCAAGAAACAGCACGCTGGGAAAGGCAGGGCAGGGAAGTGCGGTGAGGAAATCCTGACATAATTAAAAGGTAGAAACACCCTTGAGTTGGAAAATTGGCATCTCATCACCATTCCTTGATACCACAAGTCAGGCAGCTTATGCACAGATTAAACGCTGGCCTGACCCCATATCTTGATTCAGTGGGGGTACAATTTCATAAGAACTATAATGCTTTGAGGGGCTGCGATTTAGCTCAGTTGGTAGAGCGCTGTGCTGCAGTCTCTGAGGTCCCAAGTTCAATTCCCAGCACTGCAAAAATGGGAGAAGGACCTGGCAATCCACTCCCAAGGCAATCCCGAAACAGTCAGCCATTGAAAACCCTATGAGGGTCGCTATGAGTTGGATACTGACTCAACGGCACCTAACAACAACAACAACAACAACAATACTTTGAGGGAAAGAATATGACTCCCTGTGGTCTTGAAAACTGCTTTAAAGTCGGGCAAGATAGTTTCTGGATAGCTGCCTGCATGTTCGGAAACCTGTGGCCCAGCTAAGGCTTAGATGTGATGGGGAAAAGAATGGTGCAGAAAGAAAAGAG
The DNA here is from genome assembly GCA_007922755.1 of Pedetes capensis. Classification (NCBI taxonomy): domain Eukaryota; kingdom Metazoa; phylum Chordata; class Mammalia; order Rodentia; family Pedetidae; genus Pedetes; species Pedetes capensis. The sequence goes on from VMDO01002480.1 coordinate 49,392, forward strand.
AGGAAGGAGGAGGAAGGAGGAGAAAAAAAGAAGAAAGTTTGATAGAGGTGTTGACAAGGGGTAGCCATGGAGACGTGTGCAGGCTTGAAGGAAAATAAGTAAATAAAACATCTGTCCTAAGACTTTTTTCAAATAAATATCATAAGAGAAAAAGTGGGCAAAATATTAGGCAGATGATGAAGTTTATGAGTTTGACTTAGTGGATAAGAAGAAGCTGTTTTTGGACAGAAGGAACAAAGAAGTTTGTGCAGACACATGCTAACTTGTATCATCCGAGTTGAGTTATTCGAACTTAAGACTCATGATCAATTCTTCTTCCCTAGAAATTTGCTTAAAATGTTGATGAGGAGCATAACAAATCTTTCTTAATATTTTACGTCATCGAGTGATAGTAGTGAGAATACTATCAATTGAGAGAATTAAAGAGAATGTACATCAAAATGCATATATGGAAAAGCCACAATGAAAAGCATGTCAGAATGAATCATATTAAGGTGTATATTAAAAATTTCCAATAAAAAAAGACAAAATTACTCTCAATAAAGTGTCAAACTAGAAAATTTTAAAAAAAAGAAAAATATGTAAAAATCCAAGCCATTTAAAATTTAAATCCAAAGGGCACATTTTTAACCCTAGAGAGATACTTCAGGGTGGGTGAGATCTGCAGCTATTTTTAATTCCACGGACGCCTCAGGATGCGTTTGCATTTACCTCAGCCTTCCCATGAGCACCCTCACTCACAGGGAAGAGCCATGCTCAGCCGCGCCTCTGAACGTGGCCCAGCCACCCAGACAGGCAACAAAAAGTCTGTTTCTTGGCAGAAAAATTAAAAGAGGAAAAGTGATTAGCTTTGATTTCTTTTCACATTTTCACTTAGCCTTGCCCTAGATTCTTTAGAGTCAAAAACAAAAATAAAGGGGAAAAAAAAAAAAATGTAAAGAGTCATGCAAAAAAAAAATGTAAAGAGTCATGCTGTAAACAATGTTGAAAGTCCTTAACAATTTCCTTGGGTTTGCACAAAAAGCTCCCGGGGATATGTTCCAGCCAATAATCTACTTCAATTCATATTCAATTAAGCCAATTCATGGTGAGGAAATAAGGAGACTCTGCACAGATTATTTAATTGACCCATTACTGGCTGCCTGGTCCTTGCACCTGGATCAATTCAGCGACCTCATTCCCAGCTCCTCCTCCCTCCTCCCCCCCCTCCTCCTCTGAGCAGCAGCCTTCTATCCAGACTGCGGATCATCCACCTCTCTGGATGCCAGAGACCTCCAGGGCAGGGCCTGGCCACCACGTAGGCGTGCTTCTGACTAGTCTTGGACAACCTCTTTAATGAGCCAATCAAACCCGATAAATTGAAATTTTAGGTAGAAGAAACATTCTTCCCTGATCCCTTCAGCTGCCTGTTAGTTCTGACACTTCTTTTCTGTTTTTTGAGCTATCTAGCTGCTTTACATTGTTTATCCAAATCAACCAAAGATACAAATGAGAATGGAGTAGATTTGAGCAAATTCTTACTGTTTTTTTTTTTTTTATAAATGCCAACACTAACAAAAATATATATCTTTATACATTTTGGGACACTTATTTGATATCAGTTTTACATCTTTGGGAAAGAATTCGAGGGGGAAAACACCAAAAAGAAACAAGCAAACAAAATCAGAAACATTGATTGGTGAAATCTAGGAAAAGGAGACCAGAAGAGCCCAATGGTGTAGCTGCCCTGGCTGGCTCTAGAGTGAGCCAGCTCGGATTCCATTCCCAAAGGAACAAAGGGACATTACGATTCAGCAAGGCTCCACTACCCTGTCCTGCACTGCAGTGACCGCACATCTGTCAAGGGTTTTGGCAGTGGGCTCTGACTCCTATGGGTGTCCCAGTGTGGTGCTCTGAAATGATAGCCAACACTGCCTTCATAAAGAGCCGCCTAAAACTCAAGTACTCCAAGGAGGCGCTCTGTGTAAACGCTCCCACAGAGCTGCCACCCAGCACAAGAGCTGCTCATGTTGCATTAAGCAAGGCACAGGTGGAGGCGCCTGGGGGCACCAGGAGGAAGGAAAAGAGCGCTCCCAACAGCTTTGGTTCTAACCAGGGCCTCAAACCCGTGAACAACTGGCTTCAAGTTCAGGTGCAGGTTCCATATGTTAAAATACAGAGGCTTCAGCTTCCCTTCTCATTCTGGTTCAAGGTTTTAATCCTACGTGTAGATAGAATAAAATTTTTTAAACTTTTCTTTCCAATTTTTATATATAATAAAATACATAATGATACAGAAAAATTAAAAGCTGAACCTGAATCCAGTTTTTCACCAAGTTTGGGTTCATAAAATTAAAAAAAAAAATGCTTGAGCCAGAACAAGTTCAAGGTTCAGGTTTGACTTCAGTTTGAACCCCGCTATCTACACATAGGGTTTAAAGCTGACCCCAAACCAAACCCCAGCCTTCTAAATTAACATTGAACCCACACATACCTGCAACCAATTCTTCATGGGTTTGAGGTCCTTGTTCTGCCCCCACCACTTTCTTCCAGAGAAGCTAGGAAAGGGTTTGTCTTAACTTGTTATTGATTGGGTAACCGTTCCTCTAGAAGGATTATCAACGTAAAACCTTTCTTTGGGAAGCCATTCATGAAGAAGACAACCTTTTACTCTGGAATCTGTAGCGGGGTGGGAAGGACCCTGGGAGGAGGCTCAGATGAACACTTCCGGTGCGGTGCTTTAGGCTCCTGGTGGACGAACTACACAGCCTGTGTCCCCTGAACATGCCGTGTTCTAGTCCTCCCACGGGTGCATGTCTACACTCTTCCACGAGTTAGGTCCTCCCTTCGCTCAGCCATTCGACCACAAGTGACTTCTCAGGCGTCACTTTAAGGAATGTTTTAAATGGCCAACATTCTTCTGAAGCAGGCTGAACGCTCCTTCCTCATAGCTTAGAGAACATTGCTCCGGGTGAATCCTGTGCCAGCTCTTAATCAATTTAGCAGGCCTGTATTTTCCACATAATGCATAATCAATACTTATTGGATTAAACTTAGCCCAAAGGATGATTACATTATCAATTGAGTTAATTATGAATTAGAACAATGTAAGGGATTTGAGAGAGCATCCGCTGATAGGAAACAAACAAAAGAGTGCTGGAAATTGCTATGTCAGTACCAAATGTCTTTGGGGAGGCACCCTGGGGCAGCTGGACAGGAGATGGGTTTGTGTCCACCCTGGGAAGGACAGACAGAGAGAGAAGGATAGAAAGAGAAGAAATCTCAAAGACGATGTCAGACTCTAATGGAAAGTTCAATAGCAAAGGACAACGTCTCTTACAAAGAGGAGGAGGAACCCTTGTTCTAATAGACGTCTAGGCTTCCCTGCAGCTTCCAGTGAGCTCAGCCCACAAGCGCAGCTCAGGAGGCCTGCATGGAGGAAGAGTAGTCCCTGTGCTATGCCCTTGACAAAGCTGAAGCTCTAGGGAGCCATAGCTGGGGACAGGGCGAGGCAAAGCCATTTCACGATGGCCAAGGTCAATGGGACTTAAAAACATGGATGTGTAAGAGATGCCAGGGAGAGAGAAATGACCCAAGGTGGATGCCCGGCCCCAGAGGACCCATTTCTCCCCTTCTTCTCCGGCCCCTCTCCAGTCTGTGAAAAGCACTCGGAGTGAACGTTCAAAAGTGCCAAGCCACGCTCATCTCTGGATCCTTCCCTCACTCCTAGGCACTTGGGTACTTCTCACCCACCCCTGCAGGGCTCCGCTCCACCTCGGCCCCGACCTTCCTCCTCCAGGCAGGCAAATGAGTTTCTCTCTCTTCTGCTTCAGAAGTGCCAATGTCAGCTTCCCCCGTGTGGCATTAGCCAACACCAAAGCTTAAGTGTAATCCCCAAGTGCCCCTCTTTCTCTTCTGTGTTTTTCTCTGCAGAATTACTACCTGACAGTCATTCCTTCACTACATTAGAAGTACCACAATCAAGGATGGTGAAGTCTCAAGGTAGGCGCTCAATACTCGTTAAAAGAATGAGTGAATCCAAGAACGAAAGGATTCATTATGTTAAGTGAACTCAGTCAAAACTGTGTTGCAAAGAACTGAGAGTGGGTGCACAGTCCAACAGTAAAGTAAGATCTAATCCCGGTCTATGGATGAGAACGTGCCTCCGCACATTATCCACCTTCATAGCGAGATTGCTGAACAGTGATACCCACATCCTGGGGAATCGTGGAGAACAGCCTAAAGTAGAACAGCGATGGCCAAAATGATGAAAAGTAACAGGAACCGAGGGAAAAGTTATGAGTAACTTGGAAACAGATGCACTTGATTTAGACAACCGTCAATGGTTCACTCAGCAAACTCTTCCAGGTTACTTGAATCTAACTGGGCTAAGTCTGTTCATTGTGAGTGTTTTAAAACTATAAATACTACATACCTCAAAGCAATGTGAATGACAGCCTTCCACACACATGTAAATAGAAGTTTTCAAATCTCCTTCCCACAATAAGCCAGGCATGTATCAATTTAAAATTGACTTTAACATTATAATGTTTATATATGGATGATTCTTTTGACTTATGAGGTATGAGTGACAATACAGCAAATGTTTAAAGAGAAAAGTTATTATAGAAAAAGACACATTGCCATTAATCCCCCTCAAAATACTCCTGTGGCTTTGAATTCACTTATCCCTCATTCTTGCCAGTTTGGAAGTTCCTCTTCTGTGAGTAAAAGAATATTTTTAAAAATCCCTCATCTCTTTTAAAAGTTTGGTAACATCTTATTAACTTCATTATTAGTTAAATAAACATTTTAACATACATACCTCTTACATTTATCTGAAATTGATGATGACATTATTTTTAAATTACCCTTTAACATGCCAAGAACTGTGGTGCAGGCCTGTAATCCCAGCGATTCAGGAGACTGAGGCAGGAAGATCGCAAGTTTGCAGCCAGAGGCAGCCTGCACAACTTAGCAATAAATAAGACACAATAAAGACTCAAAATAAGACACAATAAGTTGCACTCAATAGTCCCATCTGGTCATGCAGAGCCATCTGGTCACCACTGTCCCATCACTGACTCTCTGGTCACGCAGCCGTGTTTCCTCACCTTGGGCACACACATCCATCCACTTAGCGATGTGAAATGGCCTGTGCCCGGCCATGGCTGAGCTCATGTGATCTACCGGTCCAGCAATCTTCCCAACATGGTGAATTGAAGGCCACACTGACTCTTCTAGAACCATGCTCCATTCTACTTCATTTTCTAGATTATTATCAACCTGTTTGGCTTTTGCTATTAAATTTTTGTATTTTGTCAACTTAGTAATGTAAATCTCTACTTCTAAGACTGTATTTTTTTCATAATTTTGTAGTTGTAATTAAGTTACATAAGGTGTAGTAAGTGATAATAGTTCAGTTAAACACACACACACACACACACACACACACACACACACACACACACATTTTTTTCCCCGCTGTAATATTGGGGGTTTGAACCCAGGGCCACACACATGTTCTTCCAGCCTTCAGGAATGCTCTCTTGATCAGTCATCAACCATCAGCATCCAGGAGGGACTGCCACTAGCAAGACCAGGACTCCCTGAAGGCTCAGGGCAACACTAGCACTTTTTAACAGTAGGACCTCTTTAATGAAGGCATGTGCACTGGTTTTGTGGGCATAATACTATGGCACACTTGTTGTTAGGTGCCATCGAGTCCTGTCTGACTCATAGCGACCCTCATAGGGTTTTCAAAGGCTGTTTTGGGATTGCTTTGGGAGTGGGTTGCCACGTCCTTCTTCCATTTTTGCAGTGCTGGGAATTGAACTCAGGACCTCAGATACTGCAGAGCGGCGTCTACCAACTGAGCTAAATCCCAGCCCTGGCACACTTAGTACACCATAATATAAAGGGAATATAAACTAGGTACACTGGGAAATTTAAAAAAGGTTACTTGCAGTTGTGATACTAGTTGTCTGCAAGGGTCTAGAACTGTACCCCCAGTGCTTCCCAGTTATGCCCAGGTTGAAATATCATTTTCCTCTTCTATTAAGAAAATTTCAAAGATGTAAACATAGAATAAAGCAGTTATTCTCTACTTAAAATTATACTTTCACACAGCCTGAAATGTATTTTTCTGTTTATCTTTTTAAATAATCCTTTACTTGACAGCTTGTAAAGTGGGATAATGCATGTGTGAGGTTTCCTGTGACCATCAACTGATCTACAGCAGCGAGGTCTCATTGTCACACTTTTACCTTTCTTTCAAGGTTATCTCTCATATTTTTGGCAAAAAATTAGGTTAATAACACATAGAATGATTGAATAAAAGGAGAAGGGAACCAGGTGGCCTAATCTATGCTTTCAAAAAATAATAAAAGAAAATCTCAAGACAATGCTTAACATTTCCTATAGGACGGTTACTTGAAAACTACTTTCAATGTGAAAAACTAATATAGTTAACATGATTTTTTTAAACAATAAGTACAATTTTAGACAGCTAACTTATTTATAAAGTATATTCACTACTAAAAGTTTCTTGCACAATCTTTTAATAAAGATATGGTTTCCTTCACCAGCATAATTCATAATTCACCTTGGTTATGGAAGATAAAGCCTTTGGACACTGTTTTTGCAGTGCTGGAGATTGAACCCAGGTCCTTAGAGAGTGCAGAGCAACACCCTACCAATTAAGCTAAATCAGAGCCCTTACTATGTTTAAGAGCTATAAAATATTTCTTTAGCTGGACTCAGTGTAATCCCAGCAGCTCAGGAGCTGGAGTTTGTAGAATTGCAACTTCTAGGTGAGAGGCAGCATGTGCAACTTTGGGAGACCTTAAATCAAAATAAAAAATAAAAAATAGGCTGGAGTGCAGCCCAGTGGTAAAGAACTTGCAAAGGATGTGCAAAGCATTGGGTTCAACTCCCAAGTAGTGGAAAAAAAAAAGATAAAGGAAAAGCCATTAAAGAACAGAAAGGGACCTGGGTGCTTATAATCCCAGGAGTATACATTCAAGACCACAGGCAGCCTGGGCAACTTATTGAGACCCTGTTTCAAATTAAATTATAGAAAGGAGCTGGGGGTACAGCTTGGTGGTACAGCATTTGACTAGCAGACTTGAAGCCCTGGATGCAGATCCCAGAAAATAAAAGAGTAGAAAGGGCAGTGCATGGTGGCACACATCTTTAATTCCAACATTTGGTACTCAGGCAACTTGGTTATTTGAAAAGATAAATAAGATTGACAAACCTTAACCAATTTGATCAAAAGAGAGAGGGAGAAACCCCAAATTAATACTATTAGAGATGAAAGAGAGAACATTAGCATAGATGCCTCTAAAATTCAGAAGATCATGAGAGACTATTTTGAAAAAATTACACTCCAGTGAATTGGGAAATAAAGAAGAAATGGCTAAATTTCTGGACACATGTGACTTAGGAAAATTGAGCCAAGAGAATACAAAAAACCTAAGCAGATATATAATGAAGAATGAGATTGAAGCAGTAATGAAAAGTCTGCCAACAAAGAAAAGCTCAGGACCAGATGTATTCATTGCTGAATTCCATTAGAACATTAAAGAAGCATTGCCACTAATACTCCTCAAATCATACCATAATTAGAAAGGGAAAGGAAAGGATACTTCCAAACTCATTTTATAAAGCCAGTTACCCTGATATCCAGATTTGTGCCATTCCCAAAAAAGGGGGTCCAACTGAATATGCAAACTATCAGAAAATATCATTAATATCGCACACCAGCAAAATTCTACTAAAGATCATTCAGAAGCGACTGCAGCAGTATATAGACAGGGAATTACCAGAAAATCAAGCGGGATTCAGAAGAGGGCGGGGAACTAGGGACATCATTGCTGATGTCAGGTGGATATTAGCTGAAAACAGAGAATATCAGAAAGATGTCTATGTTTTATTGACTATGCAAAGGCATTTGATTGTGTGGATCATAACAAATTATGCATAACACTTCAGAAAATGGGAATATCAGAACTCCTAATTGTGCTCATGAGAAATCTGTACATGAACCAGGAGGCAGTTGTTTGAATAGAACAAGGAAACACTGAGTGGTATAAAGTTGAGAAAGGTGTGCGTCAGGGCTGTATACTTTCACCCTATCTCTTCAATTTATACACTGAGCAAATAATCTGAGAAGTTGGACTTTATGAGGAAGAACATGGCATCAAGATTGGAGGAAGACTCATTAACAACCTGCGTTATGCAGATGACACAACTCTGCTTGCTGAAAGTGAAGAGGATTTAAAACATTTACTGATGAAGTTCAAAGATCATAGCCGTCAATATGGGTTACGACTAAACATCAACAAAACAAAAATACTTACAACTGGGTCAGTACGCAACTTT